>JAVCKS010027527.1:0-12798 GCA_032273685.1 Pteraster tesselatus | reverse complement strand
TTCACCTCAAAACTAGTCTTGGTCAAGTCTTGGTCCAGTTCTGCGGTTACAGAACTGCCTTTCCCTATAAAAAAAAAAATCTTGAAAAAGACTTGAAAACGACTAGTTATGCAGAGTTGCCCTGTATTCTATAGTTAGGCTTTAGTTTGTGTTGTACCTGAGATAGGTGATGCCTATCGACCCCCAGCCCAACAATGGTGACGGTACCACAACACCAACTAATCCCCCCCCACTCCAAAGAGTCCTATTCTTGTTTGATTGGTGTGTGTTGCCTCGTGAAGATTACATACCTGTCTCTTGTACATCCCTTGGGGTGCTGCGTAACTCCAGATATTTGACACCATCCTCTGCAAACTCACGGATGACATCACACGTTAAAATGGCAACGGCTTCACAGTTATCTACCAGTTTGTGGATCAATGCAAACATCTCAAAGCAGCTTCAACCCCAATAAAATTTGGGAGCAGTAGGAACAAAATGTATGATAATGTTTCTTGTTCAAGATGTATTGTCCAATTAGATCAAGTTCACCTTAAGAAATTTTTTAAAATTGAAAATATTTTCAATTTTTTTTTTTAATTTCAAACAATTTTGTCTCACTATTTCCACATGGGTTGTCGGATAAAGGTGTGTTTTTTTTTCTGTGACGTCGACTGCTGCACCCTTACCCCTTTAAAGTCATGGTGTTTCCCTGCTCTACTTGAGCCTTCCAGTGCTGTAAGGCGGTTAGGTCTGGTGGTTTCCTTTCATTCTTTCTCTTTGCGAGCAACTTGTCTATTGTTGCTGTGCTTATCGAGCCATTCAGGTGGGCATGTAACTCCTGGTCGATGAAAGCAATAATCAGGGCAATAATCTCTTTTTTTTGGGGGGGGGATGAGTTGGGATTCAGATTCGCCGATAAGGATAGAAAGTAATAGAAGATCTCGGATCCGCTTCGAAGTGTATTTTCTTGTCATAGTGTACTCTTAGTTGGCATCAATTATCAACATTTCAAATTATTTGAAATTGCTCTGAAATCAGGGCATTCAAGTGAGTTTCTTCTTGGCTCATTTGCTGTGTTTGAAGGGCTGTATATCTGAAGGCACAGTTATTAATATATGCAAAGACCAGTACATCTCCAGAATGCATAATGTGCCACAAGGTTTAAAGGTGACCTACACCACATGAGAGCTTCAACTATGAGAACTTACAATTTTTGGAAGCTTCTTAAAGAAACTGCCATCCATCTCAACTATCTTGCCTGGGCGGTGGGTAGTAGTACTAGTAGTAGTACTCAGTAGTAATGACAGTGTGCTGTATATTGCTGTACAACAAATAATACACTACAGTGTAAGACTAGAGTTAAACAACTCAGATTTCATTGAAAGGGGTCATACTGATGAGAAATAAATTCTCAGTGTATGAAGCACCCTGTTCCTATGTTTGTAGTTTGATGTACACGTATAAATGTGGCATTTATTGCATACCTTCTAACTCTGTTATTGTTCCAGGTGAACTAATGTTGATCAATAAATAATCGGAATTTATGTTTAGAAATGAAGACCGCCCTCTATCGTAAGCAAATGGCTATTTCCATTTGTACATAATTAACCTCGCCAGAGGTGAGGCCGGGTTATTGCGTTTGGGTGCGTCCGTCTGTCCGTCTGTTTGTTTGTTTGCTTGTTTGCTTGTTTGTTTGTCTGCTCGCATATCTCAAAAACCGTATCTCAAATTTTTACACAAGGAAGGTTGTGTCCATGGCTCGGTCCCCCTCGAGTTTGGCCCAGATCGGTCAAAGGTCAAGGTCAGGAATATCGATAGCTCGTTTACATAGAGTTATATATATAACTCTATGCTCGTTTATGATAATTACCGTATGTCAATATTTCTGTCAATTTGTCAATCAATAGAGGGCGCTATAGTACTTTAGTGTTCTTAGCACGTTATCAATATTTTTGTCAATAAAGGGGGGGGGTTTTAATGGCGAGGTTCTGCAATCTCTGATTGTCTTGTTATCTCTTGTTTTAGAAAAAATGTAAAATAATATAAATTTGCACGGGAAAAAAACAAAGCCGAGAATGTTAATTAAGCGGCTTATCAAAATCCTCAAGATTTGTTTTATGGATATTCAATCCATTTATAGCTGAATATTACGTGGCGCCCTCACATGATAAATAGATCATGTTGGAATGTTGTATATAGCGCCCTCTATGGAAATAAGACGCGCCTAAACTTCACTAAGTAGTTAGAGTTGTTTGTAATTTTCAAAATTTGTAGTACATTTGGTGTAAGAATTGTTTTTGTTTACAGGATGTATACAAAGCTTTTCAGTAGTCCCATAACTTTAACAATAATGTAGGTTTTAAAACTCAAATAATGCAGAATCAGAATAAATTCGAACTTGGCTCAAAAACTGTACTCACAGTATTAATTTGTTTACAAAAACACTGGTTGATCATTTATTTGTGAACTGCTTTAACAAGGTTTTTTTTTATAATTTACAGGGAACATTTAACATTATATTGACAAACAACTGTACATTGTTTAAAAATCACTAAACGAACGAATCTGTGACTACGTTTGTAAGTCAAATTGTAATAATGTACATAATATGTCAGCATAACTGTTGTCATAATAGCGTTGACCACAGATGCACCCTTGTTCCAACAACGGATTTATCTGCCTGGCACCCCCTAGCCAAGTGGACATTGATCAGTTTTTTATTTCAGTCAAATTGTCATCAAAACAAAGTATACTATAAAATCTCACCTATCAATCATAACAGACATATTGCCAATTCATTTAAATCTTCGACATTTTAGAGATCTTGCTAACTCAGTATTAGTATGTTGTTTTGATCAGTGAATACTTTCAAGTTTTCAAATACTGCAGAAACACGCAATCAGCCAAGTTGAATGAATGTTTGTTTGCATGCATCTGGATACTTTTGCGTATACATGTACATTGTAATAATGTACATAGAACGTATGACCAAAGAGCCTCTATACATGTATAGAGGCTCTTTGGTATGACTGCATAATTATTGTAGGTTTGCAAAAACTAAACATAAAGTTCATACTTATACATGTATGGAGCGTGTGGGGGTAACAAGCGTGCATGGCAGTTGTTACCGTACTTGTGAAACTTCAGCCCTGGTATTTCTTCCATTTGACAGACTGATATTTTTATTTTTAGTATAGAGGTTGATAATAAATAATTACCTATGTTCATCAAATTAATTTAGCACATATAACAGCCTATGGTCAAATTGGAAAGTTCAAACATTGCTTTCTTCTCATTTCTAGTTATTTACCATACATCTGCTGCCCTCTTTAGTTTGTACGTTTTCTTTTGTATGCCAAGGTTTGCTTTTTATCAATTTGTCCTTTCCACGATCAAGTAAAGTCGCAATTGGGGCTGAAATGGTCAAAGGTAGGGTACGTGTTTTGATGTAAGCCCACATGTGACTCAATTGTTATAACTGCACAAAATTCTTGGTCTTTTTCCATCTCTGTTTTCGCGATTCCAGATGAAAACTTTCCCGAATCTCGAACCCATGTACGTTCGAGTTTGTAGTAAAATGTGGGAGTGAAATATTCGGTTACAATAAAGATTGTCAAGAATCGGTAATGTTGTTGGAAAACAAACATTGGGAGAATGTGGACAATCAAAAAGTATTTTTGTTCATTACATGGCATAATCCTATCACGGTTTGTATCAAGTGGGTTTATTTTATTCAATTTTTTTTTTCTAGGGGGGGGAGGGACATTTTTTTTTTAAAAATCTACCCTTATTGCAAATAATGTTTTGAACCTAGTCCATGGGCTGGTGCCTGACATGAAAGTTCACCACATACTCGATGTTCGTTCGTTGGACTGATATGGCAAACGGCTCGTACGGATGGAATGTGAATGCCACGAGACGACGCACTGACGGAGGTGAAGGTCGGCCAAGCATCCCGGCGTGGATCTTGAACTTCAAAATGCCGGAGTCACGCGAGTAAAATCTTAAGAAAAAAAACACAGAACATAATAAATACAAACAACTCTACATGAACATGAACAAGAAAGCACTCAGGTTAAAGACGCCTCTTTCTCGGAGTGGCAATGCCTGCATTCTTGGATCATGTGATCTGTTCTGTAAAAACCCGGACAAAATTATTGTTTACTTTTTGAGAATCTCAGCTTTAAAATTATGTCATACATTCGTAAATTACAAGACTGGTAACAACAGGGCGATGTCGTTGGTATTATTTAGACCTATTAGGCATTTTTTTAGGAATCTAGACGTAGCAGGTGTTTATACCTGATAGGGTGATCTCCACAGGCCTTCGGTCTTTCCATAACAGACACCCATTTATCATCGTAGCTAAACAGCGAAAGGTCCAAGTATGGGCTGCTACTATACGACTGTGAGCTTATGGGCAACTGAGCCAAAAGCCTTTTGACAGCTTCCGTGTGTCCACCGTAGCGGGCGTTTATGATTGTATCCTTAAATCGCCGTTGGATCTGCCGTGCGTAGATGTTGCTAGACGCCGAGCATGTGAACTGAGCGTGAGCATGCAAGGTGGCGTTGCGAAATAAATCACAGAAGTTCTCAAAGAGTTCCAAAAGCTCCTCCGAGGTATTCTCGAATACTGCCACGACGTCCGTTGAAAGCATGTTATAAACGACGAAAAAGGACGGCTGTGAGTTAGCGTCTTGAATTCTGAGAGTTACGACGTCTTCGCAGGCGTATTTTATCAGGAGGTGGTTCTCATCCAGCAGTTGGATTTTCCACATGCGCAGCCAACGGAAGTAGTCGAAGTATTGGAAGAAGCGACGCATCGCGCCCGGGGTTCCCTGATTTTCCGCCTGCTTCCAGAGATATACCAGAAGACGGTGTTTTAAGGAGTTGACGCACATATCTCGGTACGGGTGAACTGTTGACGGGTGGGGCGGAAGGAGGTTATCCTGACTTGCTGCGAGAACGAGGCCATCATCCTCGAAACAGAACCGACCGATGGTGCGTACATCGATGAAGTTTCCATCGGGAGTCACCTGGAAGATGTGTATTGTCTGCTGTTGGACCGATAGCACGGCTAGGATATTCTTGTAGAGGTACAACCCTTGGTTATGCGATAGAAAGATTTTGTCGCACTTAAAGGTACGTGAATCACAGAGAACCCCTAGTTGTAAGTCGACTAAATGTAACGAGTAGTCTTCCAAGGGAGACCGCGGATTCGGAGATACGGATTCATTATTGCGGTAGACGTCGTAGAAGTGCGGGTAGGGTTCTTCGGGAACATATGCTGCCGAACCGACGATGACGTACCGACCATCGTCGGTGAATAGGCTGCACTCCCTGTTGAGGTGCTCACCATTAGGGGCGATGCTAACAATGTGCTGTAAGGCAAAGAACCTCTGGAACAGTTGTCCACGAATACCTTGCGCCTCGACGACATCCACAGGAGATTTTTTACTGATTTTTTGCAGCAGATCACAAGCTGCCGCTGGTCCCTGGAATCTGTATATCTCCAGCGAGGTCTGATCCGCAGAAAAAGCGATGAAGTACTTTCCATCGGGGGAGAACTTCCTCAAGAAGCAAGGCGGCTTTTCCACATTCACAACGGTAAAACCGGGAAAGATATTCTGGTGGAAAGATCTGGCAACGTGAAACTGTGTTCCCGGTTTGCAGCGGTGAGTCTGGCGATGGAACAGACGATACACGATATTCTGATGTGGAATTCGTCGTGGGCGTATAAACTCCTTTTCGGGGACGCTTTGAAATTTGGTCCCTTTGGTGGAATCGGGAACAGTCCTATCGGGTATCACGCCATTTTTGGATACTTCTTTTGGAGTTGTCATAACTCATGGCTTAGGTCAGTTAGACTTGGAATCAGTACCTATTTTATCAGAAACATAAGTTAAAACTAATCCAGGTTAATACAACCAAGTTAATTGTCATCCTCTTTGACAATATCAGAAAACAAAAAATCACAAGCAAGCATGCAATTTCATGACTTGTGAGTCACAATTAAAGACTGACGTAGGCAGTTCTCAGCCCTAACACCCAAATAGGAAATTGCATTTTGCCTGTTCACACGGTGGTCATGTACATTTTGAATTTGCAGTTCAACCCTGATGAGCAGTATGAACTTAATAATGAGGGCGTTATAATTATTTGCTTCACGATAGCATGGACATCTCAAGATTTCTATGCACAATTGGATAGGGCCTACCCCTTTAATTTATTTACGTGCGAAATCTCAGACTCGGTCTAGTCTGCGCAGACTCTCGACCAGTTTCACGTGATACCGTTAATAAAAATTAATTAAAAACACTTTAACATTTACCCTTATTTCGTTGGGATTTAAAACTCTTACCAAAAATAACCTGCCTTTTCTAGGCCTAGTGACGTGTTGTTGTGCTCACCCATGGCGCCACCATTGGCATTGCTTTTGCTATTAATTGCGGTATTTTTTCTGCTGCTACTGCATGCTATACAGTTCACACAATATCGGGGTCTTGTACCAGCTAGCACTAGCAGTAGCACTATAGCACATTAGCAGGTATTGTTATACAGATAGCCAGTACATAGTCTCTGTCCAGGCAGCTGGCTGGCTTTCCCCCCCGTACCAGGTCTAAGTAATTATTTTGTTCATATCTATAGTTTATAATTTTATTATACGCGAATGCATAACGAATTACGCGATCTGAACATACGATCCCACATGTTTTAAAGGTAATTTCCCAGTTTTTGGGGTCAAACATTCAATAATTGGGTGGTCTGGATAGGAGACTAAAGACAGCTAGCTCTAGCTAGCTAGCTAGTGGCCATAGAGCGGCGAAAATGTGCGCGCATGCGCATAATCGTCTAGCTCAGGCAAAATAGATCTCGAATTTATTTATTTTAATATTTATTTATTTACTGTTAATAAAAGTACCAATTCTCGTTATTAAAAATAAAATACTACATTTAATTAAATAATTGTAAAATATAAATATAATGTTTCTTGGCTTTGTGCCTGATGTACTGAAAAGAAGTACGCTCCCAATAAAAACGACACGCGCCCTCTATTGACCTTCTACAATCTTTCTTTGTGTAATAGCGTGTGCAAGCTGGGAAATTTGTGGTAAGTATTGAATGTTTGAACATAAAATTTGTGTATTTTAGAATATCAAATTTGTGCACTATATGTATTCTGTGTTCATAAAGTAATATACATTTCGTGTAATTGTCTATTTACTACGAAAACACCTGAATTAGGAGTTTACTTTAGACAGTTTTATGTTACACTCGGCCAGATAGATAATTTCCATTCAGCGTTATGAGAACGGAACCGTATGTGAATGATGCATGCGAGGTTGTTCCGCCTTTTCAATTTTCTTTGTTTGCCGCCCTTGTTTCTATTTTGATTACCCCAAACTAGAATATTGACAAATGTGAAGGCTTCATTTCCCTCTTTGTACTCTGCTTAGATTAATTTTGACAGTATATTTCAGCTTGTACAAAAATATAATGTTATTTATTATTATTATTTATTACTCTAGAGTCTAGGCATGTCCAGCCTAGATCTTTTATTTGCCCAAAAATTGCGCCCTCTAGGGGTCAAAACAGTAACAATAATTTATATTAAATTGAAGGCCTACAGCTATGAAAGTACGGTATAACTTACACTAGAAGTCAGTATGTTTAAAATCAGTCAGAAAAATTAGTTTAGGTACTTTCCACCAGATGAAATGTGCTTTTTCCCCTAAAGAAATTTTGTCTTTCCGCCATGCCCATGGCAGAAAGAGCAAGTTTTGGAGGTTAGGATTTGCGGTTAGGGGTAGGGGTTAAGGTTTTAAAAAAATGCGTTCTTTCTGCAGTAGAAAAAGCGCTATCCGTCAAGGCGGAATAATAGAATTGTAGCTTGAAGTTTAATTTTTATAATTAAATTACCAATGGCACTAGTTTTAGCCAAATTCACAACTTCTTCCTCAATTGGTGCCTAATTTGAGATTTTTCTCAGTCTAATAAGCCACTTCGAAGTTCCGACTGCGCATGTGCAGAAGACAGCTGAGCCATTTCACTCCGAAGATAAACATTACCCGAAAATGCACGCGTGTCTATGAGTGAACTGGTAAACAAATTATACTATTTAAGTATTTCACAGAATTTGCAAGAAAATTTCACAAAAAACCAGGTAGCGAAATAACGTATAGACAGAAATATAATTTCATATGAATAAAACCTTTTAGTGTGCGATATGTACTTAAAACATGAATTTAGTTTGAAATGTTGTTGGTACCCCCCAAGAAAGCTTAATACTTATCAGATTGTTTATCTCAAACCTGCATGCTGGGAAATTCATTGATGCACATGCGCAATTGTAATTCCGAAATGGCTTATTAAGGTAAATATGGGGGAAATAAATGAAGGGAAACTAGCGATTAGCACCAAAATTAGCACTTAATCCCTGTTATAATTGTGCCTAATACGGCTCCATAAATATACAAATGTACATGTAGAATGCCCCACCACCTGCAGTTCTGTAAAAGTACCTTTTCTGTACTTAAAATACAAAAATGTACTCGTAACTCCTACTACTACTAAGACTAGTACAAAAGTTGAACACATGGAAGATCTTTACTTTAACTACTTAAACTGCTATGTGAACACTCAGTCCGTAGTTCGTACGGAAATATTGCCTTGGTTTGTGTATTATAGAGTCATGCATTATACATTGTATTAGTATTTCTGTGAAACCCCTCAGCTCGGTTGCCATGGCAGCATGCCTCGCCATGTTCTGGTACAATGTGCACACGTCATGTACAGGCACGTGCATGTATTGTCATAAAAAGATTTACAACATTTGACATCAAGATTTCCACCAACCCATTGAAGAAATCAAACTGCAAAATGATTCATACTGCAACCTGTGCATTACAGTTATTAAATTTGATGGTTCAACTTAACTTCACAATCGTGTGCTGCAGCAGGGCTATTCAATTAGTTTGGAATGGGGCAGCTAGTTCATGAAAAGGATCGCAAATGATGCTTGAAATATGAGTACGGTAATCATATTAAGATGCAGCATAGTACAACAACATAGGTGTGCATATAAGTAGCCTACTCAAAGGGACCTGTACAAATTACATGCAGGCTGCCAATTGAATAGGTCTGGTGTACTACTGTATAGGGATGTCAGGCCCAAATTTCAAACTACTTCTTTCTAACTTACATGCCAAATGAAAGGGAGAGAAATCTGAGGCGGTATAGGGCCTTCATGTACATGTGCGACACTAAAACTTGTCGACAAATATGATCATGCATATCATCATGTATCGGAAGATATCATAGTGTATGTGTTTCACTCAATGAGTGGATGGAGGAAAATGTTTAAGTGCTTCTCCAGTTAACAAATAAAATGAAATTTGACGAAACATTAAATTCCCCAAAAGTGTGCCATAGTTGTACTTGTACAAGCAACAAAAGGAACTAAATTAATGACTGCACATGTGTGTTGTATTCCCGTGTTCGTAATGGGTTCATATTTCATGGCGTGTTCTCTTTTGTGAAATTGCTGACAAGCATTGCAATAAAAATTGTATTTCTGTTTCTGGTCGCTGCAGGGTATCCTGTACATAATTGTATACATGTAGTTTCGTACTGTATTCCTCTTCCCCTGACCACAGTGACCTCATTCTAAACACAAAATCTGCCCCAAAAAATTCTGCTAGCCACGTAGCCCTTGGTAATGACCTGCAACTTGCAGATTACAGTTTCCACTCTATTACTAAGATTGATCAAATTACCCGAGCCATTTCTACATATCTTTTGTGTTCTGTCATTGCCTTGAGAACGGTCCTTGTGCGAAGACACGCAACATAGGCAAAACCTTTCAAATCATTCCCGGTAATATGATCTTAGTATAATGTACCAACCAAGCGAAGAACCGAGAAGCCTAAAGAATTAATGTGCTCTAGTTGCTGTCATGAGATGACCCGGGCACGCTCGTTAAAAACAATGAGAGACCTTAGAGGTTCTACTGGGAACCGTAGGCCCTAACCATATCAATCTGATACAGTATGCAAAGCATCAAACAATGTATGCAGTAAATGTAACAGTCCCACGATTTCTTAATATCTTCACAAATGTGTAGTACTCTGAGAGCATGTTCATACAAAGTACTATTTTTTCTGAGCACCAATGGCAAAACGAAATGAGCAAAACTTTCAAATAACTGATGTTTGATGAAATACAGTACATGTGCAATTGTACATTGCGCCAAACAAATGCATGTAAAATGCAATACCAGTACCGGTGCTTAGAGATTTCATATTTAATTATAAATAGGGCAATTGTTATGTGTATCGTACATGTAAACCTCACATAATAATCTGAAGTTTTAGATACTTCCATTTCAGGACACAATCACACAAACTTGTTCTTAAGAGAAATTAGCACATCAAAGATTATATGCTGCACTTTAAAAGAACTTATAGGAAGGGCCATACTGATTTTCTTTGATGGCTTCACTGACATTGAAATGAATCGCATGCTAATTTTACTGTTTGGAGTGTATTGTGAAAGCCACACCCCAACTTAGATTTTGTGTGGAATTTTGTTATTAAGGTTTATAAATTTAAATTTTAGTATTTTATTTTGCCCTACAAATATAATTATTGAACCATGTTCATTAGAATCTATAAATCTTGATGGTGACTTGACTAGTAGAGCAGACTGGTCTAAATGTTGAGAAACACATTTATCCTAACCTCATTGACTCCACCCTGCAAAGCCTCGAACACTTTATTAAAACATAGTCTTCCATTAAAATTATCCTACATGTAAAAAATGCAAATGGATAACTTAACCACACTTGAAATGTGTACACATGTACATGACCGTCATAAAAAAGGGGGTCTTTTGCCAGGGCTTTTGTTCGTGTATGCTCTTTGGCACACCGTGGAATTGACTTATTAAATCAAGGCAGCTTTAGCAAGGACAGAGTTTTCTTCCGTTTGTTTCTCAGACCTAATTTAGCAATCCGTGTACATGTAGACCATAGAACTACTCTGCCCTGGTTTATATACCCTTTTTTTTATTATTAAAGCCTTTTGCAATAAGAAGTACAAAGGGAAGACAATTCTTTTGTGTGTCACTGTAATCAGATAAAAAATGGAAACCGGGCTGGTACATGGCCGTGTAGAATAAAATATACCCTGAATTAAGTAGAAGGTTTTGTAAATATTGTAAGTGTACACAGTAGTGCATGTACATGTACATAATAACTGGGAAAACCTGTGTAGCTAACACACTTCTATGTTTAATAACTCACTATTTTTATTGGCTTTATATATATTAAGTTTAAAATATTACCTGAAAACCTGGAATTAGCATTTCCCATTGCTATTTCTACCGTTCGTTTTAATGTTTGGAAATAATGTCCTTGAAAAATTTATTTCTAAATGTACATGTCATGTACATGTACATGTACCAGTCATCACATAGGCAAAAATGTGCATACAAAAAACGAATTCGGCAAAATGACAATAATTTGTACATAGCGAAACCATGAAAGATTCATGCCTTGGGCATATTTGGAATTCTGTGGCAAACCTAAACAAAATTTCTTTAAAAATTAATTGCATTAGGCCTCGTGATGTGCAGTCTTGGGAAAACATACAGGATTCCCTGCAGGATTAATGTGCAGAATTAATGTGCAGAATTCCAGTACCAACAATTTCCCAAAGGGAAGCCAAAAGCTGAGCCAGTGTAATTCTTTGTTTGAAACTACATGTACAGGTACATGTACTTTGTATGTATGCAACTATATTCTGTGTACAAGTCTTGTAACAAAGATAATTTCTGTCTAGAAAAAAACGAAAACATCTCCAATTGTGTGTTCCAGTAAAACCATGCAATTGTACTTCTACGCATATGTACAACTGTACCATGTAGTGTGCTGCTATTGTAAAGTGTACAAAAAAATCATTTCCTTTGCGAACCAGTCTTATGTCAGACTGCTGGGAGGATTATAAAAGAGGAACTAAAATGAAGATGCACTTTGTACTGATTCTAAGAACAGCCAATAGCATTTGCCAAGACCCCCACAATTTGGAATTTCTTGCCACTTGGAGGGACAAATGCTATCAGAATTTTTTTTTAGAAACCTTGTCCCTTCTACTTTATTTTCATAGAAGCAAGCAGAGCCAAAAGGGTAGCTTTCTTGCTTAAATCAAATGGCGTCATTGATTTCCTGGAGTGTTACTTAGATTTTCTGTATTTAGGCATAGTTTTTGTCCCAGTCTCATTTTCACGTTTTAGAATCATTTTTTGAGATCCCCCCCCAAAAAAATATAAACAAAACAAAACAAAAACATAAAGCTGAGCCATAGAGATTGCTATCAGCAAAACGTGAAAATATTCTGTCACGCTTTTGAAAATGTTACCACTCATATTATGTCCCTTTAGTGCTAAGAAAATGTGGCCTGGCCCATTGGCTACTGACTTGAAGTCAGTAGTCAAATATTAGTAGACCTCCCCCTAACACGCTTTAGTGTTAGGAAAAAGATCGCAACCGGGGTGGGTTAGATCTACAATTTGACTTCACTTCACACGTTATGTCATCAAATGTAAAGTGACATCACTTCAAAGGTGCATTTACAAAATTTTCATTTAGAGCTCAAACTTGAAATATACACATGTACATGTACATCAACTCTCTCACCATTAAAATTGGCATAAGAATTACATTTTTTAAACAATGAATAAATTATGTAGACTCGCATCCATTCTGGACCACCCCCCCCTCCCCTCCTCTCCCCTCCCCCCCCCCTCCTCTCCCCTCCC
>JAVCKS010027484.1:0-12808 GCA_032273685.1 Pteraster tesselatus | reverse complement strand
GATGCAAGAAAAAATAATCTAATGCAAGCCACTCCTCCGTGGTTACCCGCTATCTACTTTGTACTTTGTATTGTCACACAGCAGACGACCAGTGCAGAGCCGCAGCAGTTCGACCACCAGTCCCGCTCGCCGAGTTGCATCGAGTTTGGAGCATACCACCTGCCAACGTGGTACTCCTCCCCCTACCCTCAGGAATATGCCAGGTGAGACAACGAAATCCACCTGTTGCTATGAGTGTAGTCATAGTGGCAGAATCTGGTACATCAGTCACTGAGTATACTCATAGTGGTAGAATCTGGACACCAGTCACTTTTAGTTTAGTCAAAGTGGCAGAATATGGTACATGTATCTGTCACTATTTGTTTTAGTCAGTGGCAAAACATGGTACATGGTTTAGTCATAGTTGCAGAATGTGATACACCTGTCACTATAAGTGGTATTCTAATACTGTTTTCCCCCCCTCTGTCTTCTGGGTGTAGGTTACCAAAGCTTTTCTTGTGCGAGTTCTGTCTGAAGTACATGAGAAGTAGAAGTATACTGGTCCGACATTTGGTAAGTAGCGCCAGGATTTATCATCCATTTGTTGCCTGCTCTGATGTCTGCAGCGTTTGATTTTTGTACACCCACGGGACTAGATGGCACAGCATTGTAACTATTCCCCATGGTGCGCTGCATAGAAGCCTGTAGTTGTACGGTTCGCGTAGTACCAGTCCGCTGTGATACAATAAAACGAAAACTTTTTTTGGAAACACCCTGTATATAAACGTTGTGTTGCCCCTGTGTTCCTTTAATATTTCAACCGTCCCTCTCCCTTTCGGCCCCCCACCCTCTTCAGTCCAAATGCGGCTGGTATTACCCCCCAGCCAATGAGATATATCGCCACAACAACCTGTCCGTCTTTGAGGTGGATGGCAACGTCAGCAAGATCTACTGCCAGAACCTGTGCCTACTGGCCAAGCTCTTCCTGGACCACAAGACGCTCTACTACGACGTGGAGCCGTTCCTCTTCTACGTGCTCACCAAGAATGACGCCAAGGGTTGCCACATCATTGGCTATTTCTCCAAGGTAAGGGTGTCCCCTTTCTATAAGCCGGCTTTCTACCTGCAATCTTAGGCCCCTAGTAACAGCATTTCTTGAAACCAGCAAGAGATCCAATAATATTTAAACTCCTTAATTTTTGATGTGAGCCTTCCTTTCAATCTCAACATGAACCTAAGGAAATTCTCTGCCTTTTCCATTTTGTTGTTGTTGTTGCTCTAGGTGAAACATCTTTTTTTTTTGGGGGGGGGGCTGTAGATGAAAAACCTTTCTTGATCCTAGTACCCACGTACATTTTTAGCATGTACATGTAGCGGAGTGAAATATCTGTGTGCGATTAATAACGGTATCTTTCAAATCTTAAAAAATCCGAGTGCTCAAATTCCTGTTAAATATTCCTCCCCCTCTCGTTCAGGAGAAGCACTGTCAACAGAGATACAATGTCTCCTGCATCATGACCCTGCCCATGTACCAGAGAAAAGGCTACGGCAGATTCCTCATCGATTTCAGTAAGTTAATACACTCAGAGAGCTTGGGGAATACTAGTCTTGATCAAGACGTTGCACCAATCGACTTGTAAATAATTAAGCAAGCTTAGTTTCGTGTCAAGAAACTGTGATTGGGCTCAGTTTGTAAAAAATAGATCTTTTGAGGCATCCTAAGGAATGTACTTTGCCACTTTAAAAAAATGGCAAAATAAAGTTAAAAAATAAAAATAAATGGGAAGTTTTTTGGGGGGGGTTTGAAGAATATGTAAGCTACCTCTTAAATAGTCAATGTGCACTACTGTTCTCTTTTAAGAAAATGTGTTTATGGTATGTTCTGCTCGATCGACTATCCAAACGGTGTGGTGCGCTAATAACCTGTTTCATTTGAAGCCCTACAGAAGAACAACTTCTTCTTGTTGACAAGCTTGATTCCTCCGTTTGCCACCCCCCCCCGTGCAGGTTATCTCCTGTCAAGACAAGAAGGTCAACCCGGAACGCCTGAGAAACCGCTGTCTGATCTCGGTAGGGTTACTTACAATGCCTACTGGCGCAGCGTCATCTTGGAGTATCTGGACAAGAACGGCGACAGCAAGTGCATCACCATCAAGGGTCAGTTCGCAGGGCTCTGGGAAACGATATCGTATTCTCACTTCATTCCTCGATGACTATTACAAAATATGGCTAAGAAAATAATTTACAAAAAAAGTTGGTCCTCGGTTCTCTTCAAATGAGATGACGCCAAGGCCAAAATGGCTTGACCCCCCTCCCCTCTCTCTCTTTTTCTCCCCTAAGATCTTTTAAGGTCAATGCCTGATTCTAGTGTATAAGTGCCGTGTCTAAGAATCACCGAAACCCACATTTTTACAATGAAATATAACAGGATGGAAAATACTTTCCTCATTTGGTTAAAAATGACTTTTTGTCTCGTTATCAGATATCAGTCGAGCTACTGGCATGTGCCCTCACGATATTGCCTCCACTCTGCAGTCACTCAGGATGATGCGCAGGAAGGAGGACAGGTAGGTCTTACCGTTCGGCCGGATGGCTAGTTTTAGTTTTGTTGGATATAAACCTCCTCATGCCTGCCGTGGGCCGGTTGATGTATTGGCCAACGATAGAACAACGATACCAATCCTTGTCGCACCTTGATGTGGGGGATTGCTCATGCGAGTGCAGCATAGTTTGAGGTCCTAAGCTAGCTGACAACAGAGTTGCAACTCTAAAAACGTTGCAACCCTAAGGTCGCACAGGTCACGTATATCTCCTCTGTCGGGTCCTCCCCTCCACCCAGGATCGTCCTGAAACTTCGCCTCAAGCCGATCAGGGAGCACAAGGCCAAGCTGTCACAGGGGAACCGCATCAAGCTGGAGGAGGACTGCCTACGGTGGACACCGCTGGTGGTCAGCGGCATGGCCATCATGGAAGAGGAGAAGGAGGTCAAACGAGAGGTGAGATGGGAAGCCCCAGAGGTTACAACCTTGAATATTCAAAATGGAACTTGAGCAATAATTTATGGAATAAATGACTTTCGGGTATCATTAACAATAATTACAGCTTCTTAAGAATAATATTGCTCAATTTGCGAGTAGCAGAACAGAACAGTCCCTACTAGATCCAATCTGGGGAAAACCTTTCACATGGTGGAAAATCATGTTGTTTATAATAGGGTGGATATCATATTGTTTATAGAAATTAAAGCTCAGAGATTTTCCACTATTCTCCACTTTCAGGGAAATTGTTTACAGTTAATTTCCTTTCACTGGAAATTCTGCCAATTCTGTGCTTAAAGGAACATCGAATTGGAGCAAGCAAATTATTAGTACTCGGCTAATCTTATTTTGGTGTTTTTTTCCAAGGTTGCAATGATGGGTGCTCTGGTGAACGACATAGACGAGGAAAGACGACGTCTCGACTTCTCCCTGAAGTCCTCCCCTCCTCCGAAGACCCTCCTGCGTAGCCCCCCGCCGGTGCTCAAGTCCTCGCCCCTGAAGGGCGGCAGCGTCAACGTGGGCGCCCTGAAGACGTCCGACCCGTCCCACCTGAAGTCCACCCTGGCGCTCCCTCCCAAGTCACCGCCACCGAAGGCTCACGCGCCGCACTCCAAGCTGAAGAAGGCCGGCCGGGTCAAGGCCGCGGCTTCCCCCAAGAAGGGGTCAAAGTCGTCGAGCGGCACCGCGGGAATCGGCGGATCCCCCAGCACCTCCAAGAAGTCCAAGAAGTCGCACTCGACCGAGAAGGGGTCTTCCGCTGCCGCCTCGTCGGACAAGTCGCTCAGGAGGAAGTCACCGCTCGGCAAGCTGTCCAAGGTCAAATCCACCAAGGTCAAGGTCAAAGGGAGACCCACCAAGAAGTTGAAGAGCGACGGCCGCGACGCACCCAAGCTGAAGGTCTACAGGAAGTCGCGGTCCAAGTCTCTCGCCAAGGGAAGACATCGGAGGAAGGCACTGGAAGGGATTCTGGCGGCGAGTTTAACCTCGGACACCGATACGGACGTCGGTACGACTAGAAACGCCAAACAAAAGGTAGGCTCTACCTGGCTGATTGGGTGGATCGCCTTTTGGCTTTTTTTGTTTTTTTTTTTCTCTTTTTTTTGTTTGGCTTATTCCCGGTAAGTTGCTTGTTTGCTCGTTCGTTTTCAATTTTTTGTTTGTTTGTTTGGTTGCTAAGCTTTCCTTTTTGCTTTTGTCTGATTTAATTCATATTTGTTTGTTTGTTTTATCTGTGTTTGTTTGTCTTGGTTTGTTTGCCGTTTTGTATGTTTGATTGGTTAGTTGTTTTGTTGTTTGTATGTTGGTGTGTTTGTATGTTGAGTCTGTGTAATATCTATTTGTTTGTTTTGAAATTCCTGCTTTTCCCCATATTTCATCCACATTAGCCAAATCATGGCATATATGCTGAACCCACCCCCACGGACATTTACTCTAAACACTAAAGAAATACAGCCAAATCTATGTACAATCAAGTTGACAACAACGTCCAATAAATAATTTGGGAAAATAAACAAGTTAGTGAAGCAGTGTGTACTAGCTCCAAAACAGGCAGTGGAAATAACTTTGAGACAAAGGCTAGAAGGCTAGTGCTATGAGGCACTGTAAGGGGGGCACTGAGGGGGGGGGGAGTAACGAGTGGCTAGTTAGAGTGCCTACTATTGAACGCAAATGAAAAGCTGCAAAAATTAATGACCACATTGTTTCAACCCTCCTAAAAGTTAATGGCATACCAAAAACGTTCTATTCTCGAGAATTTTAAACACTACTACCACTACTACCACACCTTACTCACACTCAGTTCTACATACCTAGCTCTTAATTTTCTCTTTCAATATATATATATACATATATATATATATATCTTTCTCTCTCTCTCTCTCTTTGTCTGGCTGTCTTTCCTACTCCTAACTGCATTCATCTCCATCTGATTAAGCAACCCTCATATTTAACATCCACTTCTTTACTCACTCACACGGCAGCTTTTAACAAGTCTTGAGAAACGCGACCGCACCCAGGCCGACGCCCCAGCAGGGGGGGCGGACAATTACGACCAACAGCCTCCCGCACTGACCAAGGAGAAGGTAAGGGTCAGGGGTCCTTGCCGAAGGGGAGGAGGGGGAAGGGGTTCTCTGTCGTAACTTCCTCACCTCTTCGCCAATTTCAAATTTTAACATTTATCATTATCCATTCCTTACCACTGCTAAAAGTCACTCCTAACATCACGTGTGGTGGATAGGGCTTTTCACTAATAAACCGATGTGTTGTCACCGTGTGAAAGATTAACTACCCGTCACCGAGTGTGCTCGGTGATCGAGTGTTTGAAGCTAGTAGCGACTTTGGACCTTTCCCGAGTTGCGTTTTGATATTTGAGTCTGGAGTGATAATACAGCGGTGAAAGACAATAGCTCTATCTCCTCACATAAACAGCTAATCCATGTTTTCCGTGTCGTTTATTTTTTGCCTGTGGGTTTGCATGCTTGTTTCTTGGTTTGTTTTTTGATCATGATTATCCCATTATGATTGCCAAAGCACTTTCAATACCATTGGCGACTATAGTCGGCACAAAGAGTAGGCATGGATACCAGCCAATGTTGCTTGCATTGTACACACATAGCTGGTTTCCACTAGCCTATTTCTAAAAAAAATTGGTAATGAAAGGGTTAACAAACACTTAACCCGCGAGTACGTTGTCGTTCTAGAAAGTCAACCCGAGCAGGAAGTACAGCCGCAAGCGGCGCAGACGGCGACAGATTCCCGTTCTGGAGTCCATCATCACCAGTCCCCTAGCCGAGGAGCCCGAGGCCAAGAGGCCGAGACGGCACGAGGCACTGTCACCAACGGAGTGCCAGGCTGACGGCAGGAAAACCAAAGAGACCTCACTCTCCAAGTTAAAAGGTCGGTAAATGTTTAGGATGTTATTCGTTTGTTGGTAGCAGCGGCGGGATTGGGGATCCTAAGATGGCAAATACTGGCATAAATACCTCCCAAAAGGTCTTATTCTTAAAAATAATATTGGTGGCAGAAGTGAGATTCAAATCCAAAAGCCGCTGTGCAGCCACAGTGCAGTCTAACCCTTAGCACTGATTCCAGTGTCTGCGGACATAATCACCTATCTGTAAACTTTGTTACTTTGTTTTTTATTTTCAGTCGACGGACGGAAGAGCAACAGGAGCAAACACCAAAAACGGAAGGCTGAACGGAACGGTAGCCTGGATTGCGAAGAGGATCTAATGGTTGTTACCAGCACGACGGCCCCGGAGAAACACACAACCACCACCATCAACAACAACAGCAAACCAGTCACCAGAAAGTACACCAAACGGAAGACTAAGGAAGCGTCCGTGCCCCAACAACCACCGTTGCTGCTGCCAAAAAACGCCGAGCCCGTGACTCCCGCCTCTGGAAAACGTGGCTGGCCTAAGGGAGTCAAGAGGGGCTTACGGGACAATAACAGCAGGCCGCTCGCACCGCGCCGCAAGAAGAAGAAACAGCGCGGCTGGCCTTGGAAGGACAAGAAGAGACGGGCCCCGTCGGCACCCAGACTTCCCGAGTCGGATGGCAACGACGCCGACGACTCGAGCCAGTCGGACGTGGACGACGACACCAGCACGGTCGCCTCGTCCAGGAGCTCCACTTCCACCAGCGAGACCCTCTACATGCTGCCCCCGCCGCCGCCACCGCAAATAGTGCGGCGTTGCTTCGACGGGAACTGCAGCACCGACGATGAGGAAGACGACGACAGAGTCAACGGCCGCGAGGAGGTGTCAACTCCGTGCGAGGTGCTGCGCGGTAACCTAGCCCCCAAGGAGGACAGCCCCGTCAGGGTCACTCCCGTCGTGACCCTCACGGACTCGGAGGACTCGGAGATCGACGACCGCGTCGAGGAAAGGGCGATCAACACTGCGCGTCCACTGGTCCAAGGCGGAGCTCCCCTGAATCATACCGGCGCGGCCTGCCGAAGCCCAGTCAAGGATTCGGAGGAGGAATCATCCCACTCGGAGCTTTCCGAATCCCTCCACGTCGGAGGACAGCGGGAAAGCCTGAATGTTTTAATTGTTCGCGAGGAACACGAGGCTGGTCGTGATACGTCCGCGTCCTCGGAGGACAGTGATGCTCATTGCGAAGCCACCTCCACGGAGACAGTGTGCCACGATGATGTTCACCGGCTGACGAAGGAATCTAATCGCCAAGACCGCAACCCGGATAGAGCATCCTCCGGGGAATCAACCGAGGAGAAGAAACCGAACAACAATACCACCTTGACGGACTCCTCCTCTCTGTCGACCTCCTCTTCATCATCGTCTTCTTCGGAAGATGATGAAGTGGATCCGGTGAGGGTAGCCTTGAACGATGAGAGGACAGCATCGAGTTGTAGCCAACAGGATGATGCCGCACTGATGGAGACGGCCGAGGCGGTGGAATCCATCATGGACATCAAAATCATCCAGGACGACGAGACGGAGGCCATCATGCAGTCCTACGAGCAGTTTGAGGTGGATAACCCACTGCCGGATGCACAAGGCCGCAACCGGTCGGGGAGAGGAGGGTACTCGAGAGGGGAGGCGAAATCTAGAGACATGAGAGGCGATAAGGGACAGGCTTATGGAGTAGAACACCAACCAGTGGAGGAAGCAGCACCCGCAGAGGTGACATCAAAGGCATCGGAAGATGAACAGGCTCCAAGAGATGAGATGCCGTCACCACACTGTACCATCCCAGAGATTAACCTACCGCAGCTGCGTCCCGTATTTGACGAGGCTGTTGTGCCTCAGGAGGAGGAGGAGGAGGAGGAGGAGGAGGAGGAGGAGAAGGAGGAGGGTCATCCAGAAGATGCTGTAGTCTCTGGCGTCCGCCGTGGGATGATCAGTGATTTTAGGACTGAGCCTAGCCAGACCCGCCAAGAGGAATCCCTTCTGGAGCTTTTAGAAAAAGAGGACGACATCAGCCAGGAGGATGCGCCTCAGGTGATAAACCAGAAGTCGACCCCATCTCCCCGGGAGCCAACAGCACCATCGCCTAGAGTGCCTACCCTGGCCTCTCAAGTGCCGAGACCCACACTCTGTGAGGAAACACCCACACCTGTGGAGGTAACACCCACACCTTGTTTCGCAACGTCTGCACCTTGTGTCCCAACGTCTGCACCTTGTGTCCCAACGCCCGCCCCTCAGGAGCAAACACAGGAGCCAACGCCGGCTCCACGGGAGCAAACACCAGCCCCTCGGGTGCAAACACCAGCCCCACAGGAGCCAACGCCGGCTCCACCGGAACCAACGCGGGCTCCACGGGAGCCGACGCCAGCCCCACGGGAGCCGACCCCTGCCCCACTGGAGCCGACCCCTGCCCCACGGGAGCCGACGCCTGCCCCACGGGAGCCGACGCCTGCCCCACGGGAGCCGACGCCTGCCCCACGGGAGCCGACGCCTGCCCCACGGGAGCCAACGCCTGCCCCACGGGAGCCAACGCCAGCACCGGCAAAAGAAGTTATGGGCTTACCGACAAGGAATACCAAAACGGATCTGGTTTCGGAGCAGTCATTTGGAGGTATGGCTCCACCAGCTGACTCTCACCAGTGCGATGTGCCGAGACAGTTGGTGCTGCTGGAACACGAGCTGCCGTCGTGCAGACACGTCCAGCAACGTTACCGTCCCTCCTGCATGCAGATCGCCGAGGTGTCGTGCGAATTGGAGCAGAGCGAAATGATCGGTGGTGGCAGCGGTGGGATCGGAAATCCAAGGCTGGGAGGAGCTGCTGCCGGTGCTGCTGGTGGCGCTTCCGCCTCTGCAGCTGCTGTCTCCAACATGGGGTCGAAGCAGATGAGCAGCCAGACCGGTCTCAGTCAGCAGCCTGTTTGTAGTCCAGGTCTGAGCAGCAGCAGCAGCAGCAGCGGTTCTCAGGTCTGTAGCCCTGGCCTGGTCAATCAACAGCAGCAGCAGCAGCAACAACAGCAAGTTTGCAGTCCGAATATGATTGCAAGCCCGCAGATGTACAACTCTAGCGTCAGTCCGCAGCAGCAGCAGCAGCAACAGCAGCAGCAGCAGCAGCAGCAGCAGCAGCAGCAGCAGCAGCAGCAGCAGCAGCAGCAGCAGCAACAGATGCAGCAACAGATGCAGCCCTGCATGAGCCCAACAATGCCTAGCCCCCATCAAGTCAATAACATGAACAGTCCGCAAATGAACGTGAGTCCGCAAATGTCGTCGGTGAGTCCCCACCAGTCGGCTGTCAACATGAACAGTCCCCAGATGAACCCCCTGCATAGCCCGCAGGTGTGCAATCCGGCCATCAACAATCAGGTGCTTAGCCCCGGCATGGGTCCGGTCCAGGCGTGCAGCCCGGGCATGATCACCACGCAGGTACGCAGCCCCGTGCTGGCCAATGTACCCAGGAGTCCCGCTGTCAACAACGTGCCGTCCTCCTGCAGTTCCGCCATGAACAGTACGGTTTGCCGCAGCCCCATCATGAGCAACAGCGTGTGCAGCCCTGTCATGAGCAACAGCGTGTGCAGCCCCGTCACGAACACCCAGGCGTGCAGTCCCAACCTGTGCAACAGCCCCCAGCTGAACGGGGTCCGGAGCGGTCAGGCGTGCAGTCCGCAGATCGGTAGTCCCCAGGTGTGCCCGCCGCCGCAGCCGCAGGGCATAGCCGGGAAGCAGGTGTCGTGTATGCAGGCCAACGTGCTCCACTCGCCCACCCGCAAGGTCGGTAACCGCTACGGCGCAGCGACCGCGTCGGGGCAGCCCAAGAGGGGGAAGGCGACCAGCTGTAACATCGCCAAGTTGCAGCAGATGACCAACGAGATAATGACCGGTGGCGCTCAGATCGCCGTACCGCGATCACCGAAGCCCACGGCGAACCTGACCCCTCCGCAGAATCCGACCCCGCCCCTCCTACTGACGACGACGACCCCGCCGCCACCCCTGCAGCGGAGACGAACACCGCCCATTGCCAACACTTCACCGGTGCTTGCGAACCGAATCGCTGAGATGCATCCACCTCAGGGAAAAACATGGTCGCAGAGGCAGCAGCAGCAGCAGCAGCAGCAACTACAACAGCAGCAGCAGCAGCAGCAGCAACAACTGCAGCAGCAGCAGCAGCAGCAACTGCAGCAGCAGCAACAACTGCAGCAGCAGCAGCAACAGATGCAGCTACAGCACCAAATGGGCAGCACTCCCATTGACAGCATGCTGCCTGAAAATCGTGGTGTAGATATGGATGCTCAGATGCAGCAGCAGCAGCAGCAGCAGCAGCAGCAGCAGCAGCACCCCATCCACATGCAGCGGTTCACCTACCCACATTCCCAGCAGCAGTATGCACAGCAGTATCACCCTCTCCACCACCCTCACCACCCTCATCACCAGCCTTCGCCGCCACAACAGCAACACCAACAGCAACTACACCAACTACAGCAGCAGCAGCAGCAGCAGCAGCAGCAGCAGCAGCAGCAACAGCAACATCACATGCAGGTATCGGGTAACCGGACTTTGCCCAGTAACCCACCACGGCATACTGCCACGCCCGAACCGAATAGCCCTTGCAACATAGAGCACAGCATGTTAAAGACTGCTACCCCCTATGCCATCCCCCATCAGAACGTAGCACTCCAGCAGCAGCAGCAGCAGCAGCATCATCAGCAACAGCTACAACTACAACAGCTACAACAGCAACAGCAACAGCAGCCACAGCAGCAGCCACAGCAGCAGCCACAGCAGCAGCAGCAACAACAACAACAACAGCAACAGCAGCAGCAGCAGCATCCAAACTATAACTACATCCGTCAAGGGTACGTCTCTCAATCGTCCGGCCTGAATGGCTTTGTGGGGCACACGCAGCCCGTCATGCACGGCGCTTACCATAACCCCGGGGTGGCCGCCGCGGCCGCAGCCGCAGCAGCAGCAGCAGCTGCAGCAGGGGGCTACATGGAGCAGCCCATCCACATGGTGAACATGGGGCCGCCCCAGCACACCATCAGGGCCAACCACAGCCTTAGCCACGACATGCTCCAGCGGTACGGGATGAGTGGTCACGGCCAGGCCATGATGCGAAGATAGCATCGTGGGAGAATGGACACGTATCGCGGCTCAGCTTTACCTCATTCTACGCTCAAGAGGCACACCAGTCTCCACTCAGTGCTGACTATCATCCCTAGCCGAGTGTGCGTGCTAACCCACGAAATATGCTCTAGCAAATTGCCTGCTACCTGTACGCACTGGTTTCTTCACTTATAGTGAGTAGAAAGTTGGCCCCACCCCCCGTGAAGACTGTACATTTCTCAACCCAAAGACTATAATATTTGTTTTATTTTGTTGGTTTTTTTCTCGTTCTTTGTATTATATATGTATATATTTATATCAATATATATGTATATAATATGTATGTAGTTGTAATAATATATATTTATTGTACAGTTTGTTCAGCTTCCTATTTTGGGTTGTTATTCTTTGATTTTTTAATCTATTTTTTTTCTTCGTACGCTCCTATAATTACTTTTGGGATTTGTTGATTTCTGCATTGAGATTTATTATTAGCGAGACGTGTGTGTGTGTATGTCTGGCATTCTCCCAGGTTTGGGCTCGAGTTCCGGCAGTGTCCCTCGTTGCACATCATCAAGTGTATAGATTAAAATTTTCCTTCTTCTCAAAAGGAAAGTTGTGGTAGCGAATGATGAGAATTACTAACATTTACCGAGGTCACAAACTGCCCAACCCCCCAATCCGGTAGAATTACCTATGCCCGAACTGATGACCTATTTATTACTTTCTGCAAACTCTTTAAAAAAAAATGTTTAAAATGACGAAAAAAAGTATCCCCGCCCACAAAACAAATTATATATATATAATAAAAAAAAATTGAAATAAAATAAACTTAATATAAAAAATAAATCAATATACACTTGTAATAACTTATTTTCTATTCATTACCCAGGTTTGTTAATAATTGTGCTGTATTCATCATTTTGACCGTTGGATTTCCGAACATGTTTGGTAGATTTAATTTTCAATAGGAATTTTTGATTTAAGATATAAACGTGTGCTGTTTCCCCTCCCCCAAGAGTTTGTGGTACTTCAGTCTTGGCTACCTAGGCTCTCTTGCCTGGTGGGATTTTTCTCAGTTTCATAGGCTTTCCCCGCCCCGCCTCGCCCCGCCCGCCCCACCCACCCCGCCCGCCCCACTCCTTAAACTGCTAAGCCGAGAATCCACAATGAATACAAGTGTCCAGTATTGGAAGTACGGTCGTTGAGGCCTTGCTAATGTAAACATACAAGGTTTTCGTCAAAAAGTTTTCAACATTTATATCTTCGGACTGAAATGTCACCCTCTTGAAGTAAGCTATCTAAAATTGTCATAAAAAAAAGTTTTGTGTCATAGTAAAGTTTAACATTGGGCATTTTCACTTTATTAATTATAAAGAAAAATAAGAACCTAAACATGCGGAGACTAAACAAAACCTGTTGGTAGTTAAAAAAAGAAGAAAAAAAAAAAGGAGTGCCAACGTGACAAATTCATTACAGGCTCTAAACAGTTACTTCAACGGGAAAGGTTGTTATTGCTGCATTGCTCAATTCTGTAGGACCAGTCATTATAAGTAGGAGGAAAAATGGCCACCAAATGTCTTCTTTGTAATATTGCTATCTTCTGAAACTGATTTATTGAAGATGGACTGTCCGATTTCAGACAGTTGCACGCTCAGAGGTGAAACGTTGAACTGGTAATTTGGGAAGGTTTGCCCGTGTTGTAAGCATTACAATGATATATAGCACGCCAGCAAACGTTTCGACGTCTAAATTGTCGACCTC
>JAVCKS010027483.1:5085-17687 GCA_032273685.1 Pteraster tesselatus | reverse complement strand
GTATACCACCCAGTCGACTTAACATGACCATTGCCTCGGATAAAGGTTATCCTTGGAGTGCAATCATTTGGCTGTGTACTGCCTCCATCTCTTGACAGGGCCACACCGCTGATAATCACCGTCTCATCAACTCGGTGCTGTCCTTTGACAAGATAAGCCAGCAGAGTTCCCTCTTTCTGCCTCTGTCTTTGGCCTCCTCTCTGTGGAGGAAGGTTGGCCAGCCAGTCAAGCTCCCAAATATTCGCTACAAGGTTAGTCCCCTCCCCCCTTCAATAATTTGACTGGAAAATGCTGTGTGTAGTAAGGTTGTAACTGGGTTCTCATTGTCGTCTCTGTTGTTGTTGTTGTCTAGCCTTCTCTCGCCTATCACACCAGTGCAGTCTTAGCCAGTAGCATTGACACGGCTACCCTACCCTACAGGGTGGCCGATGAACCCATCTCGCTGTCGGTCATTACTGAGGCCCTGGGGAACCTTGGAAGGAAGGTAGGTGCCTGGTTGGTTTAGTGGACAGCACCAATAATGGGTATTAGTTTAGTACCTAGTGGGGTACCATGAGGCCCTGGGGAACCTTAGAAGGAAGGTAGGTACCTGGTTGGTTTAGTGGACAGGACCAATAATGGGTATTAGTTTAGTACCTAGTGGGGTACCATGAGGCCCTGGGGAACCTTGGAAGGAAGGTAGGTACCTGGTTGGTTTAGTGGACAGCACCAATAATGGGTATTAGTTTAGTACCTAGCTGGGTACCAATATTCATATTGCAATAACCAGGGGTACCTAGGGATACTGCCTCTGTACAAATAAAACTACGAAAATCTGCCAGACCAAAAATTTGAGGCAAGACCCCTTTAATTGTGAAGAGAAGTCACATGATCTAAGCAAAGCGTACGAGGTCAGGGGTAGGGGTGGGACAGCAACATGAATGACATTGAAAATGTTTGTTCATAAACCATTTATACATTGTATTCTACAGGTGTCCACCTTATCAACCTCCTTCCCGTTACCGTTCCCAGACCATGGGTACTTAGCCAGTGTGCTCAGCAACTACACCCACCACCCACCGTGGGTGTCCCTTACCCCGCACACCGGCAACATTTACAGCCAGCCGTTTGCTCAGTCGGTCGTCCTGAGAGGTGTACCGACGGGACGCGTACAGGCGTAAGTTTCTTCCCTACCCCTCACCCAACACCCTTCAAGCAACATTCTTTGTACAGTCTGATTATGTACGTGCCTTTTTCTAGCCAGCAGACGGGAAACAGGAACCGGAGTGAGACACTAGATTTAACAGATTTAACAGACTTAGCTAGACACTATTATGTCTGGTGTGAATGTGACTATCTGCTATCAAGGTGTTACTGTATTATCTTTTACTGCACACCTTTATAATAAGTTGCATTGTTGTGTGCGTGTGTTTGTTCCTAGTCCTGGTAGACAGCCCCAGAATGCTCTAGAATCTTGCCGTTCAGTCAACGAATTGTTGAAGTGTTACTTGACGGGCATGTACCCCAGAACCCTAAGGTAAAGCAAATGATATATTTCATGTATTTGCTCCCGTAATAAAGACAGTTCACATTGGATTTAAACTTTGGTCAATTGGGTAGAATGTTCTGGTAGACTGACTCCTGCTACATGTATGTTTAAACTAGTGTGTAATCATTTCTCGTGGTGCATAGTTCCGGTCTGTGCCTCAACCAAGCTCTGAAGACCACGGCGCCGTTTCCTCACATATTCGACTCGAGACTTAGCAGTGAGGGCTTGGTACAAGACTGGCAGCGGCCGGACGATCAAGGTACAAATGTTGAAACTTGTAAACGTATAAAAAAAATTGTTCATGAGGAATCTTTCATTAGGATGTTTTGGATCTAGGCTGCCCTACAAAGGTTTGGCTACTCGAACCTTTTTTGTTTGTTTTTGAAATGATATAGGCCTGTACAAGTTTAGTAAAGCATATTTTTGAATGCTGCAAGTATTAATTATGAACTCCATTCAAATGATTAAGTCATTAACATAAATTCTTCTGGATAATTATGTAATTTTCATCGAAAGGCTGCTTGAATAATTTAGGTGTGAGGGTAATCACACTTGTTGTGGTAGAGATACGGTCGTTCTGTCACATTGTGTAACGAGTTAGTCTCCCTGGATACATGCTATTTACGTTATGATTCATTATTTCCTTACGATTCAATTATTTTGTTGCTAAGAGGCAAAATCCTGAATGATTCACTTACTTTGATTGACCGTACGTTTCCTCCTTGCCCAGGCGTGGATAATCTACCCACGATGACATCGCTCCAAACATCGCCCGCCGCTCAGGACCTGCTGAACCATCTCCTGAAGGAAGCAAACAAAGTAGACATCCGAAAGTGCCACGGCTACTTTGAGGATGGCTTGGAGCAGGATGACTACGTAGAGACACTCAACAGTCTGGAGGTACTGGCGCATTGCTACGAAGCGTGCACTTAGAAAATAGTTGCCGAAACGTAGCGCTTGGGCGATGTCACAGTCCTATCAGATATCATTACCAACCGCCAATACGAAGCCAAGTAAAAGCTGTCTGAACCTGTGCATGCGCGCCGATCCATTCTCTCTGTGTGTGTGGTAAAAACTGACCTGCATTGCATGTAGCTGAAATATAAGTTAGTCAACACATTTAATCATCTTGGCTGCGCGGTGTCATTTACCGTCCGCGTGCGGCGAGTGATACAGCTGCACTCTCCTCCAAAATACATTCAAACTTTGTGATCTGTACAAAATTTCTAATAATTTTCTAACAATAAACAGGTTTTCTTGTTATTTGTGGGTCTACATAGAGCTTTTAATCAAGTTGTGGGAAATTTTCCCATAAAAATATTTTATGAAAATTTTTCCAAGAATTTATCTTATTGATGTCAGCGCTCCATTATAGTTTTTATTTTATAACAAACATTTTGAGATGATTAGTTTGTTATACAAGACGTCGGCGATGGATACAGTATTTGGTTGAAGCACAGGATAGATGGGTGAACAGTCATCAGCGTCTTGAAGCACAGACTAAACGCTCAAACTCTCTAAACTGGTAGCCGCAGTTTCGTAAGCGAAAGTAAATTTGTCTGTAATTGTGCAATTCAGTAATGAATACTTTGTGCAAATGTTTATCTCATGGATTGAGATTACCTGCTGCTGTAGTTAAACTTGTAAATGCGCACTCATGTATCTATTTACTTGTATATTATTGGTTTAAAAGGTGTCTGTACTTCTGGTTTTTGGTCATAGAATGAATTCCTACTCACTGTGAATAAAGATGTATATAATACAATTTACCTATAGAAGTTTCAGCCTCATTAGTCGTCAGGTTTTTCAGAAAAACGTGAAATTACATGGCGATTTTTGTGAAATTGTTTTACTCATTTCTCAAACTACAGCACCTCAGCAGGTAATATTTTAAGGGAAGCTTTCTACCAATAAGTTTAATGTAAATCTGTGAGATTTAGTTTTTTGCATCTTACCAGAAGTACAGACATCCTTTAAAACCGCTACTAGCAAGGTTTCGGTTACACATGGTAATGGCGCCATCTATAGCCCGTCGGTCATGATGATAATGTCTGTCGCGACAGACATGGTTACCCTTTACCATACCTGCGACCAAAACCTAGCTATTAACTTCACGTTCAGTGTTCACGATATCGCCGGCGTGCAATATTAACTATTGTCATTTAACTTAGATATGTATTCGTATTCCTCCTAATATGTTAATGAGACTTGGGTGATGACTACAGTAATTCGACCTATGTTTGAGAGGTCGTAGGTCAGAAAGAGGCACTGAAATACACCAGCTTTTGTTTAAAAAAAAAATAGAGCATTACTATACACACTCATTACAGTTTATTTATCAAAGTTTACAACGAAAAATCCGATGTTGTGTGTCAGTGTTGCCATTGTACTAAAATATCAGCTGAGAAAAAACATTGCTTGTATGTCCAGCCAATAATACTGATTCCAAGAAATAAATATTAAACCTAACTAAATATAAATTGAATTAATTTATGGACGGTACCGTATTTGTACCTGGTGATGTAGGCTCGGCTGTCTGCGTGTAGCCTGTTATCCAAGTCATTGACACTGTTTGCCATTTCAGAGATGTACTTGTCTGCTGAAACGCTTAAATTGTTCCCTATATGTGAGTGTGCACAGTGGAATATTTGGGCAATCGGGCAGCCGGAGATATGTTACTGACCCATCGCAATGGCTCGGGCCTTCGAGGTCGAATTCAGCTAATCGGTGTAATTATTACCTTTGAAATTACCCTCCTTGTTTAAAGATGCAGGCAAGCAAGCAATTTTTCTATTCGGATGATGTTAGCATTTCTGTGTTTACATGCTGTCAACAATCGTAGTGCACTGTTTTGAAAATGCTACGTGTGCCAATGTGTGTGTTGTATAGACGCCAAGCAATATACATCACTTCTCAGTTGATCTGAGATGGTGATCAGTTTGTGTAGAAGTGCTTACTGCGTGAACCACCGCTGCTGACTAGGGTGCTTTTAAACTATTCAAAGTGTGCTCAGTTGCTGTGTATAGGCGTTAACGTCGTAGCATTATTGGAAATGTTCTGGAACTACATGTATTTTATAGAATGGCAAAGTACTTGGTTGAGTTATCGGTGCATTTTGTTGTCTGTAACTAGATGTTTTGATGGTAAATGTTGACAATTATAAACCTCTAGATTTCAATATCATCAATACATCATGTTCTCTAATGTCGGACTGACTTTTCAGCTGTGCTGGTTGGGACACAGCTGCCGGGGCTGAAATGTGCCCGTAATTCTGAGGTCTGTTGAAGGGGTGATGTTTGCGTTCTGAGAGTAGTTTTTGACAACGTGGCTACTTCTGCTTAGTTGGTCTGACCCTATTCCCGCTGAAACAATTTGCGACGGAAACTTTACAGTGCCAAAGTGAGGCTTTCATTGGTCCGATCTGTAGTCAGAACCGACTATTTTTGTACAACGCATACTGTCCTCAACTTGAATTTCAATCTTGTTGACTGGTCATACATGACTAGCAGTATATGTTTTCTTGACCATGAAGTGTATAGTTGTCAGTGGTATCGGTTACCAGGGTAATCGTGCAATTACACCGGAAGTAGAGTCGAGGCTTTGGGCAGTCGACCAAGTTTGCCGACCAACCACAGACATATCGATTCTAATGCGATTGTGAAAGTAATCTTCCCTCCTAAAATACCGTAACCCTAAAGGTTTTTGCTCAGAAACGTTAAGTATTTTTTTTAAATAAATGCATCTGTCACATGTACGTAATTTATTCAAAAAGTATTTTTTATATAAACAAAAATATAGTAATATCTTTATGACTATCTTTGCATTGTGTAAAAGAAAAGTACCAGTATGTTAACTGTTCGTGTAATGTATTAAATAAATGTTGACAATGAATTTACGTGTATTAGTACTGGGTAGATTCAGGCCAAATTGTGTATTTAGGTTGTGTACAAGTAATAGGAGCAAGACTCCAAAATTTTTGTCCGGATTTCTAATCAACTTGTTAGATTTAATGTATGCTGCGTCGGGTGTACAGACAAAGGTTATTTACCATATAAATTGTTACATTAGTCACCAGACCTAAACCCAATGGGAAAACCATCAAACACAAAATATCAAATAAACCGAACGAACCAAAGCGCCGCCAATCTCACTACGTTCAATTCATAGATTGATAGTAGTTTTGACCACGGTGTTTACATTGAGTTAATGTTAATGAGTAGAACTAATGGCAGGAAAATGTACTCATAACGTGAGTAGAGTTAGGCATTTAAAAAAAAAATTATGTTGGCGTAACGGGCTCCCAAAAATAAGGTAGGTAGGTTTTTTTTTTTTTTACTTCTGCCAAAATGGCGGTGTTCAATGTTGCAACCCGATATACAACACCGATAAAATTGAAGAAAAGGACTCAACACCTGTATTCGTTTTCAATTTTTATAATTATTGTATATCTATACTTTAGATTTTTATTTTCTGTCTGAAAATCAATAAAAATGTCTAGGGTCGGCCCGTATTTCTAGGGTAGGTCAGGTTACGCCAACATAACATATTTTTTTGTATGCCTTAGCAGTCAGCGTGGCATGGAACGTGTGTACAATCAATCAATGCCATTTTGATTTGCTACGTGATATAACAAGTAGTTTTTTTCTTTTCTTTTTTTCCTTATTTTATACTGGTCTTTACTCATGGTGCTAATAATGTTAACCGTCTTCAAGCTCGGTGTATTAAGTAATATGTTAAACCTAAAAATTTAGGTTTCAGTTGGTTTCAGTTTTCTGTAAGTGCTTCAGAAAGAAAATTTAAGACTTTAATTCCTGCCCCATTTCGCTTCTTTGATTATATTTAGGCTTAATGTTGTATTAAAATCTTTTATAGGGCAATGTTGTATTGTCATTTTAGTCCTAAAGTTTGCTGTAAAATAATCAATTCTCTCAGAAATGACATAGTTGTGGGACTTGTACACATAGTACACATGGTATATAAGTTTGTAAGGTGAAATAAGATGTGACCTCTTCAAATAGACAGCCCCTATTCTAACTATAGGTAAATGCTCCTGTAATTTCAATTGTTAAAAGCATGCAGGATGCATCGGATGCAGCCATGTACCAGATGCAGCCATGTACCAGGCCTTCACAGGGGGCGGAATAGGGGGCAGGGGCAGGGGCGAGGTAGGGTAGGGGGGCCCCTACATCCATGGATGCATTGCACATTTACTTGCTTAGGATTTAGTCTTGAGCTTAGCCTCGTTTTAATGTTGCTGTAATCCCTGTCTTCATCTTGTGTGCTTTCGGCATAAGCCCCACAATTGTACTATACATGTATATCAAAGTTTATAATATTTGTGCCCTAGTTTTACTCTTGTAACGATGCTGTTTGCTTTTAGTAATGTTGCTAACGATAGTAACATTTGAGCTCATGTCATAGAAGCAGCCCATTATTTAGGGTGGAAGTGTCACAAACTCTTAGCTTATTGAAGATAGTTTTTTTTTCTGAGTTACTAAAACCAAGTAACTGTTGACAGTTACATGGGTTCGTGTATAATCTGCTGTAGCTAAGATTTTCGTGAGTACATGGAGCTGAACTATGTACTGTCAGAGATGATGACTAGTGTTAGACACTACTGAAAATGTGTACTGGAGTCATCAAAGTTGTACATGCATACGTATTGTTGTACTAAACAGTTGTCGGCATATTGTCCAATAAAATACCAGGAAATGGCTAATAACTCTGTCAATGTTTTATTGTGTAATTGCTGAAAGGGGTGTACCCTACAAAATTATCATTTGCATTTCTTTTGCCCACCATGAAATTGTAATTTCTTAAAGTAAAATCTGAAAATATTGAAAATTGACAAACAGAATGATTACAGTGTAAGTTTGTTACTTTTGTGGTGAAGTGCCCTAGCGCAATGATGTCATTTCTGTTGAATTTGCCAATCGGTTGAACATATGATCAAACTGTGACTAGGGCAATTTAGCAATATATACTCCGACATCACAGGTTGGCAAAGTCAACAGAAATGACATCAGAGTAGAGAGCGCTATTCGACCACTATCTAATTCTACAGCATCCTTGTCTATTCATGTCGTCACAGGTATTCTCACACAATAACACAGGCAACAACACTCATGTGGTCATACATGTAGTAGTTTTTCTGGTCGGTTTTAATGCAGGCATATATACACACAGAATTGAATTTCAGTAAGTTTTAATAACGGTAAGTTTAATGCTGGAATCCAAAAGGAGCAGGTATCCCTCATGCCCTTAAAAATGTTTTCATTATTTGATTTTATTTATGCGAAAGACCCGTTTGTAAATTATGTCCTGCAAAAGTACCTCTCATCAGGATGTGTAACTCACGACATTATCTGCAGAACACTTCCTGCCTTGGCATTTTGTTTTCTTCAGATTTATGCAGATATTTGTTTGCATTTGAATGTGGAACAATGATGCCTGTTATTAGCACACCACACAGGTCTGTATACCTGAAGTCCGTGGTTGAGGTTTGGAGGGAAAGCCTCAGGTGGCACCGTTAGTATCCAAACCTGGGACCTACAGTCGTAAAGGCAAGTGAAGGCACCACCTGCCCAACCCCACCCCGCCCAACCCACCTGCCAGATGTACAAATAACTTGTTTTCATAAACTTGAGTTTAGTAAACCTTTACCCCATCTGGAATTCCAGCTACAACAGTGGCTTCAGACAATGAGCAAGTTTCAATCATGATCGCCTCAAACCCCTGTTGCTTCAGAAATGGTTTTAGAACCCTTTATACTGCCTGGTTGCCGTATGGTTACCAACTCTTGCTTACTGAAAGCACCACTCTCTGCCCAGGTGTATAAATGGGTACACTGATAAGTTGTAAGTGAATCTTGCATGCCAGGGATCAACCTGACATGCATCCCATCTAGGAGGGAGAGGAAAGGGAGGGGTAGGGTTAATACACTAAAGTTAAGCACCAGCCTGATAAGTCGCTAGGCTCAGGATAGCCATACGAATATGCAAATGTGATGTATAAAAATTGAATTTATCTGGCTAAGTTTGTAATAGGATTTCATGATGTTGAAACAGGCACACAAAGTCTGTCCAATCATCAAAATCTAGCAATAAAAAAAAATGGTTTTTTTTTTATTAAAAAGCTATTTACACTGACTAACTAGGGGTCAGATAAAAAAAAAAACGTTCAAACGTATATGTACATATATACATAAAGTTACAAAAAATGTTTGTTAAATCACCCAAAATTAGTGAATTACATGCAAATCTAAAAAAAAAAAAAGCTTAAAAACAAAACTATAGCATTTATTACTACAGAGATTCTACTGTATTTCTGTAGTTCAACGTTCCTGAAACGTTATCTAGTGCATGTATACGCACACGGACATTAACTAAAACAATGGCCAATCTTGACTGGAAGATTGAATTGAGTGGATTTATCCTTCACAATCAGGGTTGACTGTCTTTGTACGTCGCGAAATTCAGGACACTTAAAACAACAGTACAATCATACATGTAACTGTACAGTAACTCACTTCCAGTTTGCGCTTATAAAGTTACAGGCCAAGTAGAAAATGTAACAAGTTTCGTTGCTGCCAATGCTGTATATTGACTTTTATGCATGATGATGATGTCAATGCATGTTCAGTATCAAACTCTTAGTGCCGTAATGGGGTGGGACTCAAACCTACAACATGTTGCTTTCTGGTATTGTAGCGTTGCTGTGCAAGAAAATGTCAATAAAAACCTCCAACTTGTCTAGCACCTGCAGCTGACAATAACAAGCCAGCCCTTCCCCCCCCCCCCCTCGCAAACAATTCGCCCAAACAAGAGCTTATTTTTTTTTATTTCAAAAAATTCCTTTCTCGTACGAATCCGTGTGTCTTAGGAAGCAGGCTTCACTTTGGACTATGCTCGCCCTGTATAAAATGTATCGTGAACTCGTACTTGTCCCTGAAGGTGGCACCGCACTGGTTACACTCGAAGGCACTGTGTCTGCCGTGACAGCCCATGTGCAGGATGTACATGACGCTGTCGCTGAAGATCACATCGCAGTGTTCGCAGGTATAACTAGTAGTCTGCGTCTGACCGGTGTCCAGATCCACCCTGGAATTTCTCTTGAGGGGAATGACGGCGGTCTTGGTTTCCTCCTCGGTGCCGGAGCTGCTGCCGGGCTGAGGGTGGGCGTCCGTGGAGGATGCCTCGTGGGGTAGCAGCGGCCGCTCCTCGTTTGAGGTGGACGTGTGGATTCTCTGCTCCCAGGGAGCACCGGCCGTGGAGGATGTCCCCTGCAGTAGGAGATGTCGGATCAAAGAGTCCGGATTGTCGGACCTGCTGCCCAGACCCGCCGCCCCCGATGGTCTCACGTTGGGTTTGCCGGTGCTCGGGTATTTGTAACCGCTGAGTGTTTTGATGTCAGGTTTGATGTCTTGCTGTTCGGAGACCGGCACATGGCTGAGAGAGACAGCTATTCGATGTGAACTGCTTGGTTCGGTGGACTGATTGGAGGTGACATCGGATGTAGTGGATGGCGGACTTTGATTACGGCTCTCCTCCGATATCAACCTGACGCGCTTCCTGGTCCCGCCGGGATGATCGGGAGGATGAAGGTGGCTCGACTGTGCCCATCGGAACGATCGAACCTGGCGCGCCGGTGGGGGGTTACCTATGTGAGTCGTCATTACTGGGTGACTATCCATGACCGACGTCGGAATAGTAGAGCTGATATTCTGGCACGTAGTGGAAGCTGCATCAGCGTGATTCGTCAGATACTGGCGGAGAATGTCTTGCTGACTGTAGGAATAGTTGGAGGAGCCGACGACGGCTGCTACCGTTGCGGTCGGCACGATGCCAACACCGCTGCCCCCGACTCTACTCGTACCTTTGAGCGCTTCGGGCAACCGACTCAGCGATGCACCGGACTCGTTGCTTCGCTGCAGTAAATCGCGCACTGAATTCCCCCCGGGACCGGCCCTGGGGGCGTGTATGGCGCCGGCGATTCTCTCGTCGGCGTTGGCCGGCCAGTTCGTCCAGGTGGAATGTCGCTGTGGATCGGTCAGGTTATCCTCTGCACATTTCGCCCGCTTCCAGGCGGCGAAACCGGATTCTTCCGCCTGTCCCTTCAAACCCTGTCGCGATAGATAGTTCTGACTGGTGAACCAGTTGCTGTAGTCGCTGAACCGGAGCTGCGCTCGTCGGCGCAATCCGGGTTGCATGGGGGCGGTGATTTGAGGTCGGTGACTGTTCGGAGGCACTTGTTGGAGTGGCTGCTGCTGCTGCTGCGGGTGTTGCATGTCGCTGGTGTCCGGGTCGGGATTGGGATGACCGCCTGTATGCTCTCCAGGATTAGGCTCCTGGATTTGCTCGGCGATGTTACGGAGCATCGAACTTATCAAACCGTTGGAGCTCTCTGGCGGTGTTTCCTCTCGCATCGGAGCTCTCGGACGAGGAGGGATGACCTGGTGGAAAACCAGCACAGGCTGACCGCTCTTCTTGCTCTTTCTCAATTTCGGGTTGTCACCGTCGTTGCTACCTTGGGGACTGTCCTCATCATTGGATGGTGACATGGATATGGTCCTACTAGATTCCTCCTGTTGAGGAGGGGTGGGTGGTAGCAATTTGGTTCCATCGATGGGGCTTCTTTTTCGCTTAGCTTTAGGGCGGAGCAACGTCACCAATCGTTTGCCTTCCATATTGACAAAGTTGGCAGGTTTCCCAGTGAACTGCTTCGGAGAGTTTCGTAGGCGGAATCGCCGATTGCCAGGACTCGTGCTGACCGTTCCGGGACTGATGCAAATCTCCGTGTCCACGGGTTCCGTTTTGATGGGGACAAAATCGGATGCCGAATCGCAGAGGGATCCCACCTCTTCCCTGGGCGAGTATCTCACTTTTATTTTGACGGTCGATTTGACCGGTCTCGACGCTGTCGGATCTTTGGATTCATAGAGCGAGGAAGACGGGTCCTGCAGCTGAGAATTGCGATGCGGCACGTTCTCGTCCACCTCCTTGGGATTATCTCGTTCTTGTAGGACATGATCGCTCTCGACGACGCAAGGACTCGTGGACATGCTCTGGGCCGAATCGCCACCTTCAAAGGTGGCTCGTTCCGTGCTGTGTAACGTGCTACCTTGGTTAGCGTCCGCGCCACTTGGGATGGAAACGGTGTTACTTATCACCAGGGAAGTCACATCCATCTTGCACCGATCCGGAGACGTTTGTATATTACAGCTTGTCGTCTGCGCCGAACATGTCTCCACGAACCCGACGGGGGGTTCCGCTACTTGTACGTCGGTGACGTGCGTCTCATTCTGCAGTTTCATGATAGCTGCAATGGAGTATCCCTGCACCTGGCAGAAGTTATGGATCTCGTCCGCACACGGACTCTTACTGTTACGCACTGCCCTCCAAGGACCGAGCGACTCTGACCTATCGTTAGCCGAAGGTTGCTCCCTGCTGCATACATAGTTCTCCGCACCGTATATCTGTTTCCTAGAAGAATCATTTTCAATGTTGACGTACTGCCTGTCGTTGTCCACAATTTGAATCTCCATCGCCGAGTTTTTCCCGGCACCATCGGTAGTGGAGCACGGGTGCTGGTTGTTATTTGGAGGGGTTGCAACAGCTGGAGACTCCTGGTGGTGGTTGCCGAGTTCATCGGCATCAATACTCTCCCTTTCGTCTTGGCCATTCTCATCTAAGCTGCAAGGCTGAGGAGGATGTGGAGGACCCTGATTATCGTGGTATAACCTCTGACCGACCGGCATGCACCTATCTTCTTGGTCTCCCACTGACGATCTTCCACGGTCAGTTCTACTCATATCTGCCGAGTCGTCGTTGTAACAGCTTTCCATCATTGTTAATCGGCGTCAACGGTGGTTGTGTGGGAGAATTGCCGATGGACTCTACCGTTTTGTGAAATCAGTTAAGGTCGTGGGTTGATACTGGAAGAAACTACTGTAGACTGCACAGTCACTGACCGTTAACTGAAACAAAGTGAGAAGAATAGATAATAAAGATAAAATCTAACAGTCACGATGCTTAACAAAGAAGCAACATCGTCAGACTAAATAGGGCGCCCGTAT
>JAVCKS010027461.1:0-12809 GCA_032273685.1 Pteraster tesselatus | reverse complement strand
CATGGTGCAGCGCTCGCTATTATGATTGTATAATACCTCCATGGTATCGGGAAGAAAATACGGTTTGAGCGGTGGGAAGAAACCCCTAATATATTGGTAAAAACTTAGCGAGGTTAGGCAGGGACTGAAAACCCAGTTCACATGTAATTGGAACCAGCTGGGTTTGAACCCGGGATCAACCCACCCGGACCCGTTAGCGGAATGTTTGTAACGTTGTTTTTGAAAGTTGTTTCGCCTTGTTGATCGAGACGTAGCTAGCCGCGTCGGTTTAGTTGCTATGAAAAAGAAATAGCGCCACCGGCCGGCCCTGTACGTATATATATCACGACGTTATAGCCGGGGTTAAATTGGATGACGAAGGAAACTTAGTTGTGACTCTGTGAATCCTAATAATTTAGTTATCATGGCTGGAAAAGAAAAGGTAATTAGACCTAGGCCTAGGATTTGTTTTAAATTTGTGGATTTCTATGTTTGGGCTAATCTAATTTTATTTTTTATTGAGCGGGATGGATCGAGGGCGCCGAAGTGGTGGGATTTTTTAATAGAAATCGAATGGTGAAAGACAATAATTATGAAGGATAGTGTACCCAAGACGTCAGGGCACTTCCTTAATCCTGCATGATCCAACACATGTTTTCACTAGTAATACTATTACGTTATAGGCCTGCGTATATCCTCAAAATACTTTGCATGTCAATAGTATACCTATATGTATAAAAGTTTGGTTACTGTAACTCTCAAAGTAACAATATAATAGGTAAATGTAGGGGCAAATGAACAAGGGTCGGGAAACCGACAGTTAGCAAGTGAAGTTTTTGCCATCAAACTATGATTTCATTTTACTTTTACTAAAACTAAAATGAAATCATAGTTTGATGGCCTAAACCGGTGACCGTCCTCCCCAATTTTGTCACAAGTTTCTTCCATGACCGTAGTTTCTGCTCTTTTTTTATGATAAAAATATAAGGCTTACTTATAGAATACCCCGCCACTCCATATTTGGTGACTAGTGTGGTACCCCTGTAATTAGAATCATTGTGAAGTGACTTCTGGGCACCAGGATCTTTTTAGAAAAGGGACGTGGTGGCGGGGTATTCTATAGTTACTCCTTTTTTCCTTTAGGTCACATTTTTCTCTCAGAATGTTTCTACATTTTATATTTGGAGTAACTATAGAATACCCTGCCACCACGTCCCTTTTCGGAGTAACTATAGAATATCCCACTACCACATCAATTTTCTAAATATAGCCTTGTACCCAGACTTTATTATTATTATTATTATTTTATTCTGCCAAACACAACAACAATTATTTAACACAATAGCATACATCAAGATGGGCAAGGAGGGGCTAAAGCAAAACAATTACTATAGTCTGTAGACCAGCCACCCCTTCACTTCATAATGATGTAAATTACAGTGGTACCAGACTAGCATGGCAAGTGGTTGGGTATTCTATAGTTGAGTAAAATTGTAGCGAAGCTTTAAACAAGAATTATGTCTGTTTGTACAACTGAACATGTGCCTTCTGTGAGGTTTGCAATGTGAGCTGGCTCCATACACATACTTAATGAGCACAACAATTGGTTGGTCATCTTGGCTGCTAAATTTCATGAAATTACCAAATATATGGCCTAATATATATTTCTGTAGGAGGTTATTATGATTTGCCTTGATGTTGGCCCATCTATGAGTCAAGCACGCCCTGGCTACGCTTCATGTTTGGAAACCGCAACCGATACTATCACGTTAATTTTACAGAGAAAGGTATGGTACTAAATAGGCTCAATTTGCCGGTAACAACCTTGTAACAGCAATCTCTTTAGGAAAGATAGGTGGTCCTTTAAGAAAACCGATTGTGAGTTATTTCTCGTCGTTTCGAACAGTGTGCTCTGTTTATCATCAGATTGACTCGATTAGGGTTGGGAGAACAGGATGATCCAAAAGTTTAGGGACAACAAGGTTTAAACTAGGCTTTGGTTGAGAGCACCTGAAATAATAAGGATGACATTTTGAAATCTCTAGTTGTTTGCAGAGTCTAAGGACGAGGTGGGTCTCGTCCTCTTTGGAACCCAAAGGACTGCCAATCATCTCGCCGAGAATGGATACGAGAACATTACCGAAGCTCGACCCTTGGGAGCCGTGGATTTGGACCTGATTGAGTACGTTAAAAATGAGGTCCAAGCTGGCCCAGTGTCTGCAGACGGTAGGTTTTCATATTGCATTAGATTTTGTAGGCTTTGACACCTATTGGCCAAACAACTGTGAATGTGTTGACAATGCAAACATTGGGACTAAGAGTTATGGGTCCAAACAGGTACCCATTCTTTGAAATTGTCTGAAAGTTTGTCATTCGTCAAGATAAACTTCTGGCGACCTTCCTTTCGATCCAGTTATTGACGCTCTCGTGGTTGCCATGGACCTGTTACGAACCTCCTCTCAGGGAAAGAAAGTCAACACCCTCCATCTCCTCCTCCTCTCCGACCTGAGTGGAACGTTCAGCGATGATAACCTTGACGGTGTCATCGCTGGCCTTAAGGAGATGGGAGTAGAAATGAACTACATGTAAGTTGTAGAATATCTTGTGACTGGCTGTGCAATAAGGATATATAGGAGCATCGTGATCTGATGGTTGGTGGACTTTCGATCTAGAGGTCCCCCTGTGATCGTTACCCTCAAGTGCCTCTCTCTACGCAGGGACTGTGTTTTATGTATTTATTTTATGGTTGCTTGATTTTAGTGGACCCAAATTTGATGATGACAATGATGATGATGATGATGATGACGTGACTGAAAATCGGCCATCAACAAGCGAAGGGAGGGGGACTAGACAGACTCAGACGAAGGAAAAGACCCCCCAGCAGCGTGCCGGAGAGGCACTGGTTAAGCACATACTGAACGAAGTACAGGGCGAACATTACTCATTCAGGTAATTTTACAACTGACGTGACATAGTAGTATTTTCCTCACCTGGTGCCAGCACTTGAATTGGGGTTTCTGGTCCCTGCCTAACCTCGTGTGTTTTTCCTTAATTTCTGGGGTTTACCTCCCATCCTTAAAACTGTAGTTTCTTGTTCTGTCTATGAGTAGACCTAATGGATATGTAGGTAAAACTGTATCTCTGCCTTTTCTCGAAAGACAATAGGAAGTTCGACCGATTTTTATTTTAATTTTTTTTAGTGAAACGTTGCCACTACTTAGTTCGTTTGAGAAGCGTGCCGTCAAGCAGACTGCTTGGAAAGCAAACCTGGAGATTGGACCTGACCTCCAAGTCCCTGTGTGCGGATATCTTAAGGTAGAAATGAATCCACCTCCATCGGGCGTCGCGGGTGCAGATTTTAACAGCTCTGTTTTAAGATGTACTTTTCGTTTTGAATTGATAAGTCGGTAGGCTTGCTCTTGTTATAAGCTTTAGAACTAAATGTGGCACGGACAAAATCCATCCACAGATGTTTAGAATAGTTTCGTGTCAAAATGAATTATTGTCTGTTTAGTAATAATTTACCTTCGACAATAAAATACTCCGAAACTATCCGTGTGATAATCTTGTTCGTGCCGGTATAATTTTAAGACTAGTTTACAGTGTTTTCTCAAGGTCGATATCAGTTTTAAAATCAGACATCTTGACTGAAAACAATTCCAGGTGAAGCAGAGCACCCAGAAGTCTTGGAAGTCCACCTACATCAAAGGGCAAGGCAAAGTGTACAAGCCCATGACGATCCGCTCGCAGCATCTTAACAACGATGAGGAAACCGAGGTGGAGAAGGACGACATTGTGGAAGGTTCGTTGGTTCAGGGAAGACTTCTCCGAGTTTTGACGACCGAGCGCCAATTGAGGGAGCCAGCTTAATATGCGCCTGAGAGCCAAATGCGCACAGATACGCACAAAATAATTCCCATACTAATCTTTATTTGTCGAACATTAAGATCACGTTTAGGGGCTGCACAAAATGTTTCTGTGGGGCACCATTGGACCACAGGTCGCACTCTGAGAACTCCTGGTAAGGGGAGTGATACAGCATTAAAAAAAAAAAAAATCTGTGTGCTTTTGTTATTTAGGTCATCGCTATGGTAACGATATAATACCAATATCGGAAGAGGATAAAGGAAACATAGGGTACAAGCCCCCTGGGAAACTGATGCAAGTTCTGGGATTCACCAAACAGGAAAACGTGAGTTGGTGAAAATAGTTGAAATGTGGGACCGAATTATTTATATTATTGATTTCTAAATGCCCAACAGTTGTATTTTTGTTTTAGTTATGGCAAAACTACTTGCATATTAACCCAAAGTTGAAACAAAGAACAAGCATGGATACCAGTCAACGTTACTTGCATTGTACACAAATAGCTGGTTCCCGCTAGCCTATTCTTAAAAAACAATTTGGTAATGAAAGGGTTAAGGTGGTTGATACAGTTGTAGCCTACCAATAGCATCTTTATCATATCTGGGTCTGATTACATGCCATTGTTTGAAATGAACTCGACTCAATTCTTGTCTTGTACGATACAGGTCAAATGTCATCATCGCCTAGGCAACAGTGTATATTTCTTCGTGGCCGACCCAGCTGACCAGCATGGCTCGGTGGCTCTATCGGCCGTTATTAACGCCATGTACGAAACCAACATGGTGGCTATCGTCCGCAGAACGTATTCAGCCAGGAGCAATCCTCGCATCGCCTGTCTCATTCCGAACATCAAGGCCAACTACGAGGTTCGTCGGTGTATCTATTCGTGTCCTTTTTCGAGAGAACCTGGTGATGCAGTTTTTATTCTTACCACAAGGGTCTGTACCACGGGTGAAAAATGAGGGTTACGGTGTCTTAACCCCAGGAATCTTGGGAAAACGCACCGAGCTGGGATTGAACTTCATGTGTTGGCACCCTGGGGATTTGAAGCCGCGAGCTCACCCTGTCCAGCTTGGGTGTTGAGGTTAATTACCGTAACAACAGCTTAAGGCCAATCAAAACGGATCAATTTCTATATTCTGATTTTGTTTTATTTCCACTGTCGATTGTTAATACACCCAAATTGACAGTGTGAGTTAACCAAAATTGTTTGTTGTTTTTGTTTCGATGCTCAAAATCTATGTAATGCGCTGTCCTATTTCCGTCCGATTTCACGAAGGGTATCTCCTTATCGAAATGACTTATTTGTCGACAGCAATAATTCATTTGGTAAACAATATCTAGGTGGATTTTGTGTTTTCTAGCCATTTGTCCTTGTTAAGTTAATGACAAGGGCAAACCTACCAAATAATCAACTCATCTTCTCAAGTTGAAATCGGATTTTCAATCAGTACCATCTTTGTTGCTATTTGTACGTACCGGTACATGTTAGGAGTTACTATTCTATTACTTGCAGTCCTTGGTGTATATCGAACTTCCATTCATGGAGGATCTACGCCAATACACCTTCTCATCGCTGAAAGGGAATAAAAAACACCAACCCTCAGGTAGATCAGGCCAAACAGTTTCCCAGAACCAATAGCGGCGAGTATACTTGACTCCATACTTGCCTTGTCTTATAACCATTGGCGAGTATACTTGACTCGGTACTTGCCTTGTACTGTAACCATTGGCGAGTATACTAGACTCTATACTTGCCTTGTCCTATAACCATTGGCGAGTATACTAGACTCTATACTTGCCTTGTTCTATAACCATTGGCGAGTATACTTGACTTCATACTTGCCTTGTCCTATCACCATTGGCGAGTATACTTGACAACACGCTTGCCTTTTCCCACTAAAGTGGCAATATACCACTCGGTCAGTCCATTAACTTTCTTTTCCCACCTGATTATGTCCTATTGGAAATTCTCAAATCAGAGTGCCTTCTAATATTAACTGTTTGTTTGTTTGTTGTTTTTAAGATGCCCAATTGGACGCTGTCAATAATCTCATTACCAACATGGACCTTATGAAAACACAATCGTGAGTCATTTGTTTCATTCTCTTTCTCCCATTCCCAACCGACTCTAGTTTCAGCTCTTGACCACCTCCCTCCCCTCCCCCCCCAAAAAATACACCTCTTCGTAACCGATGTTAACATCTCTTTAAATCCGCAGGCAAGACGGTGGTGACAAGGAGGAATGCTTGAAGCCAAAACAAAATTGTAACCCATATTATCAAAGGCTTTGTCAGGTACATGCCGGCTGGGGTTCTAGTAGCTGGGTTTTAGTTACAAATCAGTTTTTGTTGGTTCAAAAATTCTTAAATAATATTCTGCATGGCTGTGTGTATCTTTAATGTAAATGTTGGTGTTTATCGGACCCTTAAATGTTAGTACCTGTGTGTTTACATGGTGTTTAATGCACCCTTTCATGTTGGTACCTGTGTGTTTACATGGTGTTTAATGCACCCTTTCATGTTGGTACCTATGTGTTCATGCAGTGTTTAATGCATCGCGCCCTAACCCCGGACTGTGCATTGCCTGATCTGTCCCCCGAGGTGGCAGCCTACCTGCAACCCCCCAGGGCGATTGCTGCCCAGTGTGGTCCATCCGTGGATAAAGTCGCTCAGCTCTTCAAGTTAGAACGGGTTAAGAAGCAGGACGTAGCGACGTCGGACAGCATCTGGAAGGGCGGGTAAATAGCTAATACATATCGACTGGTTTGAGAGGGCAATAGCAGATGTGTTGCAGCATGGGAAAATCAGTCGCATAGTGAACATTTTTGGGATTCTGCTTTTGTAGGAATAAGACTTTTTGAGTTAATTCAAATCAGAATAAAACATCCAGATATCATATCCAACATTTTGTCATTTTACAAATCAATTCTCTGGGAAAAATAATATATTCCAAATTACATTGTGCAACTGTTTACTGGTTTTCCTACGCCGCCAGAAATGTTTATTTCATCAGGGTATTTTTTACAAACAGCCAACTACGCATACTCGAGTGTATAGTCATTTTTACCAGCAGTGAAGTTACGTTTTCTTGTGGGAACACTTTTAGTGATTTTAGAATAGGGCAAATAAACCGATGCGAATTTTGAACAACACCGCTTCCAAGTTCAGAAGCACAAACATGTTGTAGAATCCCATTATTCACATCGCATTTATGAACGAGAAAAAAAAAGCTAGGAGCATATTAATAGTGAAGAGCACATGGCACGGTGATAACTCCTTAGCAACAGCTTAGCGGTATCCAAGGGCTATTTACTGCGTGTCTTTGACCACTATCCAGTCTTCATTATTCTAAAGAGACTTGATCCATATATGACTCTCTGTAACGATCTATTTCAGTCACGATGACCAAGCAGGTCCCGCTAACAAACGACCCCGACTCGATGATGGAGATGGGAGCGACTTTAGTATGGCGGGCATCGCGAAAGGAGGTATCACAGAGGTAAGATCAGATGGGGAGGGGGTGTGGTGGTTGGGGGGATACTGGGACAAAGGGAAGGTGTTCGCAACCCAAAGAAACGAGGCAAAAATATGTTCTCAAATTTGTTGTTTTTAAAATCGATCCTTCTTGGATTCTAGTTCGCCTGAATAATTTACCGGTGTAAAGTCTGTTCTTAGCGTGGCAGCAACTCAGATCACCACTAAACTTCAGTTTCTGTATGGGATGCTAGTCCATCTGCAGGTTGACCTCTGACACGCTAGTTTCCACCTAATAACTTGCCAGGGAGGCACTTTTGAGGGTAAAGTGTCTGGCCCAAGAACCACTACTCCCCAAGGATGGGATGCCAGTCCATCGAAGGTTAAGTCCGGAAATGGTAGATTCACTAGCAATTTGCCAGTACCACCTATTTGCGCACCTGGGCAAAATGAGGTGCTTGAGGGTAAAGTGCCTCACCCAGGGTTACTGATTAGGGGTTGTTAAGCTGGGTTGTTAAGCCGCAGGTCAAAGATGTAATGCTTAACAGGTAATTGAGATCCGTGGACCAGTGTTGCTTGTTGGTGTTTTCGTAGGTGGGGACCGTGGATCCCATCGGAGATTTTCTTGCCATCATCAGTCAGAAAGACGAAGATAAATTCTCTCAAGGTAAAAGTTTGTTGTTGATATGTCTGTGTTCATGACAAAGACGCCGATATTGGACACTTGCAATACCGGAAACTGTTTAGTTTCTTTTAGGAGGGCATAGCTTTTATAACCCCATTTTGTCAAGTAAACTCAACAATGTTTTGAGGGCTGTATTACATACCGCCGAGTGTATAAACAAGACATTGTTTTAGACAAAGCTAATATGCTGTCGAGTCAACTCGCCAGTAGTAGCTAAACTTTGGGTATGAGGTAATACATCTAGATTTTGACTTGCCATAAAATCTATCATTTTGTTTGTTTTTTTAACCATAAAGCATCGTCACAAATGCAGAGCCGGATCAGTCAGTTGGTACGAGATTCTTTCGGTTCGCAGTTCTACAGCAAGGCCATGGATTGCCTGAAAATACTACGCCAGGAATCTATCAAGGTATAACGATGGCTGTGGCAATCACGGTCAATCAGGAATATATTGCACTGTCACGACAGGGGCACTTCACTCATACAGGACGGGCGCGCCACTCGTACGGGACGGGCGCGCCACTCGTACGGGATGGGCGCTCCACTTGTGCAGTAGGGGTTTTCCACTCATATGGGAGGACGCTCCACTTGTGCAAGAGGGGTGTTCCACTGGAGAGGCACTCTACCACCACAGGAAGGGCACTTCACTCTCATGATTGGCCGTGTCATGATGAAGCATAATGTATATTTTGTTTGCTTCTCAGCTGGTTGAGCCTCGTCTTTTCAATAACTTTCTGACGAAGTTCAAGGAGGAATTGGCTGAATATTTCAAGATGGACTTTTGGGATCAGCTGATATCAGGTAGTGGGAATACATGACTGATGGACTTGTTGACAACTTTGGAAAACCCCACTGAATAAATAAATAATTTGTTTTGTTCCTGTAGAGGGTTTGACATTGATTGATTCCTCAGAGAGCAGTGACAGCAAGGTCACCGTTGACGATGCTAAGAAGGTGAGTTGTCTCATTCCTTCAGATTTCTTCCCGCTGTTCATAAATATAAACCCTTACAACTAGCTTAGCTCTTGTGCATAGCGTGTCCAGCATCGTGGAGTTTTCCTGCCGAACAAGAACCAAATTCCAAATGTTAGTGAGGTATCTGTCCGTTTGTTGCAGTTCCTACAAGCAGAAACAGCACCGAAGGAGTCATCGGCTCAACAAGAGGAGGAGGATGCGGATGACTTGGTAAGTTTCGCTGTGATTATCTGCCCTGGAGGGGAAATCGTCTAGGAAATAGCTTCTCTTTACTTGCTCCTTCTAATCTTTCAAACTACGCTGCCCTCCAAAAGTTTGACATTTTCTCTAGGTTTTTCAATCATATATGTCTATAACAGTTCATTTATTTAACCATAATGTATGAATGCTGCCAATGATTACGTAATTATCGTACATTCCCACACGTGAAGATGAAATTTGGTGTGATGTGACAATAAAGCACCTAGAGATAGTAGAGATAGGGGTTGTTTGTCGTATTGTTTGTCATTCACTCTGCTTGTATTGTTATGTTCTTTCTTTTTAGCTGGACATGATGTAATTGAAGAAGATTGGAGAGGAGTTTCTGTTTAGTCTGTTAATCACATAATCAAAAAACGTTGTTGATAAGAGTATCATCATCCCCCCCCCCTCCCCCTGCCTTACAAAACACCCCGGCTCTTAAACATGTTTGTATACATGTTTATGTATACTGAACAAAAGAAAAAAACATAATTGCAATCTGACACAGGTGGCAAAAAAACTCACTCCAACCACACAATTTTTTTCCTTTAAAAAGACGATCAACATTTTTTTTTTTATGTAGCCTTATCTCTGCCGATTTTTTGTCAATCAAATTAATCTACTTTTGGATCAAGTTTTACACCTATGTAATCACACACAAACAGAGTTTCAAATTTAGGGACATTGTGCGGAATTGAGTGTACAACCTAGCCTGTTTGATTTTTTTTATAGCCAAGTTTTATTTTCTGTTATAATGTACATTGTTTAGTAGTAAGATACTAGAGTGGTTTCGTACAAGTATGGATACGGTTACAGACGCGTACAGCAGACGATAGGCAAACAGTGAATTGACCACTTCTTGAAAAAAGTCCCAAAACGACATTTGGCATTAATGGTATTGTACATGTAAGTTTTTGACAAAGTGTAAACACATACAATAGATTGTTTATTTATGATGTTGGCAGTATACTAGACATAATTTTAGGTCGTACACGTTCGATTTTGGCATACAAAGAGTCAAAGGCAACCAATGAAAATCTTGAGATCGTTTTTACAATATATACACATGTACAAAAATAAATCTACTGAGTTTCTACAAGGAATCAAATTGATTTGTCAGGAAATATCCCGATTAGTGGTCAGTCCCCTCTCATCTTCCAGAATGGTCTCCACTCTCGCCCTCTGAAAATCAAACACACGATGACCTTAGGTTGAGGTCAAGGTCAGGTTAAGCTCTAAGGGTCAGGATAAGGGTCGATGTATGAACACAGGGGTCAACTTAAAGATGTACTGTCCAAATTTAGGCCGGTATAAATGTTGAATTGATAATTGTGTACATGCGCCCTCGTTATTAGCTGTACTAAGTATAATGGCACCAAACAAATCCGTCCATGTGTAATTGCCAAGTGTTTTCTTGTCTCAATTCTTGTGAATTTTCTTGTGAAATAATGGCAGTAGTTCAATTTGACAAGAAATACAGAAATCTTCGCCATATTTAGACCAAACCAAAAAACGATTGTTGTAAAATATTCAAAGATACCTGTAGTTTATCCAGTCGGTCCCCAGGGCTGTTTCTATCTGGTATCGGGGGCACCATGGCTTGGAGCCGTACGGCTTTAATTGCCGTCGATTGGCAGGATATTAAATGCCGTACTTCCTGAGCCTGTATTCAATCAAATCATTAGGCCAAATATGAAGAAAAAACAATTGTTGGCGTTCATTCATGTTGAGGTTTAAGAAGAAATAAGAAATACGTACCCTGTTATTTTGATATCTTAATCTCATGACCCGCAGTCTGTTCCTGGCTTCAGCTGCTCTGAAATAACAAATATATAAAAATAATTACGGTGAAGGGAAAAGGGTAGCCAACGTACTTCTCTATCATAATCCTTAGTCTTGGATGAAGATGACTCAGTTGTTAGTAAATCAAGGTGTCCAAATATTTTTGGACGCGATCAACTTTTATAAGAAATTCTCAGACATTTTATGACCTTTTGCTGAAACATTTCTTGGGTCTAGTCTTGCAGTACCATCAATACAACTGACTGTAATCCATTGTTGAACAGATGAAAATGAATGTTTGTAATATTTTGCTACTTACTTCAGCTGGCCAATGAGTTGACTGTGCTTTTCCCTTTCAACGTCAACTTCCGATTCATTCCCAATAGTCAGAGATTGACCTTTCTGTTTTTCCAAGACCCGTCTCTTAGAGTTCTCAATTCCTTCCGAAGCATGCTTAGTGGGTTTTTCGTACTGCATGTACCAAAAAAGCAGCAAAATATTTAAAGATATACTGTCCAATTTTCGTCCAATTTTACTGTGAGAAATGATTTAATTTAACATTGAATTGATACCTGCATGTTTGCCCTAGGTTATTTAAATAGGAAAAATTACAATTTAACATCGGTCGTCCCAAAATCAATGCCTATGGTTAATAAAATTATAGAGAAACTTATATTAAAAATACCACTCCCCTGGGCAGAAGAATACATTTTTGTTCCCAAAAACAATTCTGCTACAGTCTGCTTGTGACATCAGAGTAGTAATTTTGTGTAAAAGGATCTGGATAATGCCACAGCCCTAATCACCATAGCAACAGAACATTAAAATTGGAATGGATACTTACAGCAAGATATTTACTTCGTAGAGTTGGGTTCATCTGATTGAGTTCCTTCGCCGATATTTTCTTATGATTTTGAAATTGGAACTTCCCTTCTTTCGTTGGTTCTTGGTCAGCAGTCTGTTCAGCAAAGCCAAATATTGACACATAGTTTGAAATAACAAATAGGCCCTAGTATCATGATGTGACATCCAGCGATTAAGATTCTTGGTAATGTTAACCCGAATAATTTGTCCCCACGATCCGTTAGCCTGGGCTAGTAATGTGCTATAGGCCTACTGCTGCCTACTGCTAGAATGTACTTCGGCCTTGCCTTGGGTTCGAGTCTCGAGAAAGTCTTCAATGACTTCCGTACCCCGTACTACTACTCACTAGTACTACTTACTACTAATACTAGCACTTTATTTCTAATTTAAACCATGTTTAAACCTACCTTGTCTCCCATTTTACCGGTGTTCTCTCGTTAATCTTAAGCTAGACTTTGGCCGATCGTTATTATTCCGTGGCCGGCTGGCGTTGTAGACCGGCAGTACGTTTGCTTTGTATTGTAAATTGTATATCGTTGCGTTGCTAACCGAGTAAAAAAAAAATAGTTTGGTAACCACACAGATCATACTGTTTGCTGGGTCAGGGAACGCACGTTTTTTTGGGACCTGCCTAGCCTATTGCCGCGTAATGCATGTGAGGGCGCTTTTCACCTAGTGTTCTGTAAATTAATATGATTTGGTATCATCGAGATCTACTGCGCTGAGCCTACGGCGGTCTACTAACTTTGCTTTTTGGTTCAAGGATTTGTGATGATATCCAGCGATTTAAACGATTATATCTCTAATATTTGCTAGAATGACGCTCGAGAAATTGTTCATTTTTTAATAGAGTCGCACAAAAAGATATTCTACGGTTTAATAAAAATTCACTTGTTATCACGGGATAAGTGAGGGCGCTAAACTGGGACACGAGTGAGCTC
>JAVCKS010027450.1:2468-12813 GCA_032273685.1 Pteraster tesselatus | reverse complement strand
ACATTGGTAATATCAACCGATAATGGTCACACATAGAATAGCAATTAAAAGGACCAAGGATATTTGGTCGTAAGTCCCGTATACCTGATCAAGTCTAAAAGAATAACAAAAATCCCAAATTTATTGTACTTTAACCCCTTTTCCTGTTTTGTATTAAGCCTGCGTTTACATTATATCCGCGTATACGTTTATGTTCAAATAAATTGTGTGTGTTGTTACCTTTCCGACTTTGACCTTTTATGCTTTCCTCAGAGTTGAACTCTTCTTGCATTAATCAAATCTTCAACAAGGAACTAAGACATATTTGTTTTAGTTGTTTTGCTCTCGGATCTCGTGTGCCGCATACAACGTGAATCGCCATTAGACCCTACATGTACTTGGGTAGTTAATAATTATTACCTGTATTGAAAGGAGAACTGTTCGATCCGTTCTTCGTGGTGTCGTTTATTACCGTATTATCACCATATTCAGGCTAATGCTCGCGCGTGGTGATGTACTATTGATACTGTCTAAGATTATAATGCCTTTTATGAGTTTGATTCCAGTTCTTTGTGTACGTGTATACCGATATTGTTGAAAAAAGATCTTCTTTATGTTGCTTTATAGGTCACTTCGATTATAGTGTTTATTATCAGCAAACCGACCGAGATAATAAGAGCACTTGCAATGTGCCAACTCTAAAGTAAAGCCATTCGAATGGTTAGCAGAAAATACATGTATTTGTATATAAATGTGTATCCTTTCGCAAAAAAACTCATTAACCCTGATTAGGTCCCACGTAAGGGCCCTCTCTAAACCTCACGTATCCATAAAATCAGTTTACCAAAAGGTAATTTGCGTCAACTAGGCCAATTGATTTACACCAGCGCGACCGCCGTAGCAGCAATTTGCCGTGCATGGACTCCCTGTCAACGGGGCAGGAGCAGTAGTTAGGGTCATATCGTATAACACACACTGTTATGATGGTTAGTCGTAAAATAAAATTAAAGGTTGACATTTCCTGAAGGCTATACAAAGATATGATCCACAAATGTGGTATATGCATATCTGTAAGTTTATACATACAATGTCTGCATATAACATTATTTGTAAATTCACTGGCTCCCACATAATTCGATTGTACTGGTTTTGTTGTGAATGTTGTACAAATGCTCCGGTAGCAAAAGTTGTACTTTTTATATAGGTCGCAAACATTGTAGGCCTGTATTCTCTCGCTAAAGCGACTGCTTCTACCGCAATACTTACAATTATTGATATTCGAATGAATTACTATCAATATGTGTCGAATAGGCGAATCGCCTCAAAACACATAGTTGGCATTGCATAGGCAATAATGTTTGCTATATCGGCCACAAACTTTAGACCCTATTCAGTTTGTAGGGGTATAATTATGGCGTGATGTCCTAAAGGGCGCCATCTTGAGGTTTGACACGCCGATCTTATACAGAAGTTATGTGTGATTACAACTCGAGAGTAAAGGCGAATATTGCAGGCATATAGATTCATTACTAACACTTCATTATCCAGATACCTCAATGATCGACTAGGCCATAGTTAAACATTATAAACAATACGCTATGTAAACCCGTTGTAAAGATGTTCGAAGACGAAATCTAAAACTATAGGCGTATACAGTCTATGTAATAACCGCGGCGTCTTACCATTACTGTCTCTATAGGAAATTTGATGATAGACACATACGTTGACACTGTCCGGCTGTCTGATTGTCATTTTCTTTATTTACAGCAATACGTACAGTCAAATTATTATGTAATGGAAGGCGATCTGTTCCGTTGTTCTGTGCAGATCAGTATGTGGAAGATTTACTGCTCTTGTCGTTAGCTTTAACAAGATACGGCAAAACAAATCCATCCATAGATACATACTGAGTATTTCTTGTCACAATTATGCTCATTGGCCGGCTCTAGTAATTCATTTTCGACAAGACAATACCGATACACTAGCTGTATCGGTGTTAAAGCTGCAAACCTTTACACAATGACCAATTTAAAATCATTTCTCAACATGAAATCGGTCCAAAATCGGACCATGCATATTTAGCAAAGATGACGGATATAATAGTTCGTGAACACAAAATAAAACGGACACACGAACGTGTTCCATCTATCATAAACATCCAGTTACATTGGCAGCCTAACCGTGTTTTTATGGTTTAGCCAATCACATAAAAAGATAGGGAATTTGTCAGAGGGACAGTGCCTTTGTAAATACACAAACACTCTAGCAAATAGTTATTAGATTATTTTATTTTAGGATAAGTGTCGAGATTCCACTCGACAGTTTGCGGGCGCGTACAAAACGTTGTATAAAAGTTGTTGTACACCTCGTACTGATGAGTGGGCCTTATATTGACTTAGGTGTTGTACTGCAGTATCGCTCTCAAGCTACGCAATGTCCTTAACAGATTGTAAGGTAGTGGATTTCAAAATCGTTATGTTGCAGTATTCGATGTTTCACATACAATTCATTGTAGGCCTAACTGTCAATATAATACTTGTGAAAGATTATATCTACCAGAGAACAGGAAGTGCGAGACTCTACAATACAGAATGTACATATTCAGTTAAGTAAAGGGACATGTAAATCATGTAAATCCTCTATTTCGTGGCGAAACACAGAACCTGATACATTAAAGTTACTGGATCATATATAATATCCAACCGCAATCATTCATTTCATAAAACTAACCTTAAACATATGTAAAATTAAGATGAACGAATCTAGGTCAATGGAATATACAGATCAAAATCATCATCTGACATAATTGAACTCGTATATAGCAAACAATATTGATAATACAAGTTTGAACTCTAAATTCATGCGATGCTGTTAATTGATACTTGATCGTATTTCTCTTACTGGTTTCATATGTTGGCCGAGGTACCGGTACTATTTATCTCTACAAGGTGCAATTTATTTGATAAAAACGAATGTGCCTTTTGTCATTACTGGTGAACGTTATCATGCCGTATCGGGGACATAAGTTCACTTAGCCTTAATCTTTTAGAAATAGTTCTCCCTTTATATCCCTCAATATTCTGAACTAATTTAATATATGTCATTGGTAATATACCTGCAGAATAAAAGTACTTCCACCCCGTTTTCCCGTTATCTATGCTTCCAAATAATGCACTGTAAACCCCAACAAGATCGAAAGAGATGGCAAAACTCTATTTCGAAATAAAGTTTGTAAAGAAGTTAATCAATTGCAGGATTTGACAGGGGAATAAAGGAGCGAGTCGACTTCGCGCCCATGCAGCCCCAACCACTTTGTTCGTCTGTTTTTGTGAGGAACGGACCGCATAAGTCGGCTATATACGGTCCTCCTTCCTACGATACAACGTGTTGTAGTCGGCAGGTGCCCAGCCTCTAAGCAAACGATGTGTGTTTGTTTCGCTGAGTGACGCCGACGATGTGTGTACATAACAAGATGGATATCTACTTTTCAACATTTGTGCGTGCATTACCCGTTGCGAGCGGAGTTCCATGTTAGCGACGTACAAATACTATACATTTTGAGGGCGGTTTGTTCGTTGAAATTTAATTGAAAGATTCAATAGGCCTTCAATTAAAGTCATGATGTTGAGGCAAAACCAATTCACCCGCACAGTAAAACAGGACACCCTGTATAGAACTAGTCTAAAAAATGATTGCGTTTGCTTTTATATGTAGGCGGTGTTCTTATGTAGGCCCATTTGGTGTTTTGGTTCCGTAGTCTCAATTGTTACAATACCGCACCTTTATTAGTAACATACCAAGGCGGATAACCCAAATGATAGGGCAACTTTTGGTTTGTTTTGTGGCAGTAACACATTGCCCCCGTGTCTGGCCCTGGCGACAAACAATGCAGAAAGACCCAGCTACGGAACAGCCCCACCACGTTATCAGCTACAAAATATCACGACATACCAATTTATCAACTTTTGACTGACAGTTCCCGTTCCTCTTTTTTTTGTTAGTGTCAAGTTTGTAACAAATTAAACCGTTCTGTCATACTAAAGAATACTTGAGATTAGAGTGACAAATCGTAAAAATTGTACTGAAAATAATTACCCCAAGTTTTCGAAACCCAAGTGCCTTGCATAATTCAGTATGATACCAGCATATGCTGTTGACACCGCATAACATGTATTGCTTTCAGTGCAAGAAACATTCGTTAACTAAATATATAGAAAGTAATATGTATTTTATAGGCTATATATTGAATTTTTTAGAATGACTGCGATACGTCTTTAGGCCGGCTCTATATACTTTTGTATCGAACACATTGAACTGGGACTATAGGGGCCATGCAAAAACAAAATTACTAAACGTTATATATACAGTCACTTGTACATATGACAAGTTTATAGTCACACGGTAGTCTATTTTGTGGAATTTTATAGGTTTTATGAAGTGCAACAACTTGTTTGGACATAACACGGAGAGTACCGGGCACTCCACGCCTGTTTAGATACCGTTTCAAGCCCATACACCATCACCCCGGATTGTGGGTTGAATATAGAGCAGTCGGCACTTATAATGAAGCCTAGTTGATCAAACTATCAAACCAGAGTCCATCGACCAAGCACTTTGCTTCTTGTGTCCACTTGCGTTCAAATGTATGACGGCGGTCATTGGAATGTCAAAACTTTAATACGATAAACGCTCCAGCCCTCAGAAGCAAAAACAGAATTAACAGCATCCTAAGAAAACACTGAGTATCGCGGTAATGCCGTACACCTAAAATACAATTCCATGCACTCATGTACTTGGGAATACACAGCCTTGGCAGAATTTATTAAAACATAACATCCTACATACGTATACAACTGCAATGCTTCGGTATATGAAAATTCGCTCTCTTTCCGAACAAAACCTCGATTTATAAAGCTGTGTACATTATTCTTGCTTTCGACTGTACCTGTGAGATAACGGTCAACTATTCTTTGCAAATGTCCATATCTAACTGTGGATAACACCAGTACACAGTTTGAGTAAACATGATGATATGCCAAGTCAATTCTGCACTGATCTGATCCCAAAGGCATCGTCCTCCGAGAGTATACACAGCTGTAGAACAGTCAAATATACGCGTTAACCCCAGCGATTTGCGCCACTTGTTTATTGTGTATAAACCCTACACCGTTCATCGATAACCAGTTTAAACATGGCTTCACGAACAATGATTACACGACGTGAAAATATAATTTTCTGTCACACTTTCCAACAAAGCATTATCACTGATAATCACCAGAAAGGTTGCATTATAACATATACATGTATATGACTGCTTACTCGTTTACTAAATTAATATTGACCAACCTCATGGTTCGTTCTCGGCATGGGTAAGGTAACTGATTATTTCAATTTAAAAGCTCAAACGTTACTCATCACTTATTCAGCATGCCTCAGGAATCGATATTATCCGTATGATTGTTTTTAGCATAACATAACAAATGCGTAGACAACACAACTCTGACCTTCCCATTCGTATACCATTCATCGTGAATTGTTCAAATAGCAGAGAGGTTTCGCAAGGCTACGGAATAAAAACTGTACGGAATGTCAGAACTGTACCACACCGGACAAAATATATCGGCTGACTGTCATTAGAAACTCTAGCACGAATAGTGGTTATCGTTAGCCGTATCTGTTTCTGTAACTGTTGCTCTGCGTAACGTCTTTGGTATAGTTTAAGGTGGTTTAAAAAGTTTCCCCAATTACAGATTCAAGAAACCTCCAGTGTTAAGAGAATTATACCGCCACTGAAAGAGAACCGTGATTCGATACCCAATGAAGGCAACTTGATTTTTTGTATGCACCATATAGCTTTTGTATATCCAGAAAATGTTAACTATAATTTTCAAGTTTGTGATCGACTGTATAGCCACTTGTTTACGTTATTTCCATAAAACTTATTTCCGTGAAATCCAGCTGAACTCTGAGCTGTATACTTTGGCGCGATTGGATATTGTTTCACGTAGAACAATGTTCTACTGGATTGATCGTTTACTGGTAGCTAGATGTATTCATCTTCATGTGGATTAGCGGGTATAATCAGATACAAAGACTAATAATTGAGTTCCGCACTCCCGACGTGTAATTAAACGCCAGTGACACACGGGTCAACGGCAACACTTGAGCACCAATCAAATTATCCGCAGAGTTGGGTGACAAATTGATTTGATGCTAACACCTTGCTTGGGCAATTGACTCTTAGCGCCGCCCACCCACCGTTGTTACCCCCTGTCGGCTCCTCGCCGCGCTATACGGTCGCTCGTGCGCACCGCGTGTTCGCGTAGACCGCAGTGCACACGGGCTGTACGTGATATAATGCATGTTGCGCTGCCTGCTAGTATATGTCGTGTGTTAGTATACATTATAAGGCTAGCAACACCACGGTGGTGGTGGTAGCAATCTGTTTTCATTTTTTTTAAACAGGCCCCAGTCTATGTCTGCCAGTCAGTGTTGTACTTGTACCCGGTTAGATGAAGTCGTAAAAACGCTCCCAACTATTTCATTTTAAAACAGAGGTGGTTTAATAGGTGGTTTCCAAACTGAATACTAGCGTATCTCAGATGCTCTTTCGGGTTAACTGTATTATATATTTATCACCACCCTTTCAATGTTTTATTTTTATCACGTGTACACGGCTATATAGCAAACTCTTGTAAAAACAAACCTGCGAGGTATCTATCTTCAGGAGATCACACAGACCAGTATCCCCGTCTCAGCGGCCACATGTGGACGTCTCCTTGCCCCATGGATGAGACAGAGATTGCTATGAACGTGAAGACAAGTTTTTCGGTGAAGGACATACTGGATATGCCCCAAGCGGCTGCCGTAGTTGCTGCAGCAGCGGCCAGTGAGACCGGCAAAGCACGGTCGTGCCGTGTAGGCGGAGGGCACGACAGCTCCATCACGATAACTCCACACGAGTCGGTTAATTTGAACTCTTTCTACGATGCCAGTGACAACCCGTACACACGTTGGCTTCAGACACAAGGCTCGGATCCAATGCCTTACTCGTGTGAGTATTATAAACATTTGCATCATTTGTGCTTAGTTAGTGTTACCTCGTTGGTATTATTTCTTGGAGAAGTTAGCAACATCGGTTCCAATTACGCGCATACACCAGCGAAAATCAACGATAACGTTACAACTATACAAGTCTACAATAAATAGCAGTTGTTGTGTTCTGAACAGTTGGCTTGATGACTTTAGATCCGTTTTTATAGCCCCCCAAAAAAATTACTGTGCTTCTGAATTTCTTCACATTTTATTGAGTAACTCGTTGCGATGAATTCGTTTTACCACATACGCCCTAAAACAGCAGGCATATATTATTATGTAATCAAGGAGTCTGACAATGTAAATACTATACTGATAAGGGCGTGAACAGTTATCCCAGTAGCACCGTCAGTATAAAGGCGAGAGCCTAATTAATTACTAGTGATACCACACTGTCGTGTGAAAGTCAAATCAAGTCTTAATAATAAAACATAAAATCACCGTAGTACTTTCCAATATCTACTGCGCGGGTTCGTATCACGGGAAGAAAGCGTTAGGTTTTTGTGGAGGGAAAGCCCCAGTATAAAACCGAAGAAACCAACGAGGTCAGGTAGGGACGAACACAACAATTCACACGTTGGCACCACCAGGGTTCGAACCCGGGAGCCACGTACATGTCGGCCACTGATCTTGTGCGCGGTTTAATAGAAAATGTGTTACAATATCCCTGCTTGTGGCAAAGCAGATGTTTTGTGCAAACTAGAACTTTATATAAGCAGCAATTTTGTGCTCTTCGGGCTCACTACAATGTCAACCACAACGGATGTGGCGTATGCATCATGTTTGTTTACCCAATGAATCAATCACTGTAAAATTTGCATGTTCAATCACGAACGTTGTCTTACAAACACCGGCGCAGTGTGCAGTTATATAAGTTGTAAACCATTGCTTTTTGGACTGAAAATAAATACAAAATAAAAACATAAAAATAGCTCAAATGGGTGATGCATAATATACTGCGGTGAATTCTAAGTGGCCCGGTATTATTTTAGGTTATTATGAAGTCTATCAATCGCGCCTACTATTATGTGGAATAAGTCCTTGCTAAACTTTCTGAATTTGTTTAAGTGTTAAACTAAGGGAAAGTCTGAAAGAGTTGCGCGCCAGTTTTCGTACTTTGTATCACTTTGATATTTAGCTTATTTTAACCGTATTAAATGTGTTTGAATATGAGATTGAATCATTTGTCCACGCACGAACAAACTCATAATTTCATTTTAAATTTGCCCTCCTGCCAATTCTGTCTGTGAATAATCGCCTGTGTTTCCTTAATTAATTTGCCTGGCCAACGAACAAACACTGCAAGACTGACTGTAACACCAACGGCCATAACTTACTCCGATCGGCCAGAAATTTGTAGTGATATTGTCGAATCGGCGATCCATCACTCCCTTGACGGTGTACGTGTACGTGAACGTGTGCGTGTATTATGAAACCGTCGTCATTTGTACTTGATTATACTTGGTAAAGAGGAACGGTATAATGTCCTGTTCGTTGAGTCTTAATGCCACGTCCGCGCATTGTGCCACACACGTTCGGCAAACGCCTTGTTTCCCGCTGACTGATGACTGTTTAAAACAACATCGTGTTCTCTAATTGTATTTGGTTGTTTCCCTTTTTTGTCTCAAAGCTGATTTACTTCCTATTTTATGGCAATGATAACTGTGCTGTCAACCAGATACTGATGTGATATAAAACAAGGTGATTGAGTGATTCGTTTTGCTTTATGTTTTACTTGTTAATTTTGTAAATTTCTTTTCTAGCTCTGGGCCAAACAGCAAATTTTCCCAACGCCACTTCAGCTAAAACAACTTCCAGCAATGTGAATACGACCACAGCTTCCAACACGGCATCTAGCACCGATATTAGCAATGGAAACTTGAGCGGAAGTGGCAGTGATGACGAGTCCCCTAATCAGGATTCGTCCTCTTCGGACCCGCCGAAAAAAAGAAAACGCCGGGTGTTGTTTTCCAAAGCTCAGACCTACGAACTTGAAAGACGATTTCGCCAGCAACGATACCTGTCCGCGCCGGAACGCGAACACCTCGCTAGCATCATCCGTCTCACACCGACCCAGGTCAAAATCTGGTTCCAGAACCACCGCTACAAGCTCAAGCGGTCCCGTCAGGAGAAGGGACTCGACATGAACCCCTTGCCGTCTCCCCGACGCGTCGCCGTGCCTGTTCTGGTGCGGGACGGTAAGCCTTGCGGCGCAGGCATGAACGGTTCTGCCAGCGCAGCCATGGCGGCAGCGCCATGCATGGGGCCCAAATCGCATCATGAAATGATTGCTACCACCGCGGCTACAGCCCCACCACCCTTGCAACACATGCAGGCGTATCCATCACAATGCAGCTATGCAGCCGCACCGTACAGCAGTTACAGTACTTTCTCTGGCATGTCGAACAATATGCAATACTCGGGTTCAATGGCGCAGCCCTGGACATGGTAAGGATCAAGGAGAGAGACATTAAAGAGATTATAACGTACAAGTCTGGAATGCTCGCGTCCATGTTACGTTCGGTACGCTTGGAGTCATTCGCTTTCGTTGGCAACGGCGACGTGAGCGGTGAAACACTCGGGTGAAGTCTGTAAACAAAATATAGCTAAACAGTGTTTACAATGACACGGAAAAAAAAAACAAAGGCAATTACCCCCGTCATCCAAGCCGTTGAATCAAGGACACTCTCGTAACGTGGTTGAACATCGCCATAGTTTATTGAAAACTGCAGTATCTCCCCGCCGGGTCTGGGAAGAGTGCACCCACCTGCTCCATGGTCATTGTTCCCTCAAATGATATTGTAAGCAGTCATCATTAATCATGAATTTGGCTGCCGGTTGTGCACGTGCCTATTTTAGTTTTAGAACAAAATCAGGCAAACCATACCCATTGTTGTCAATTGATGTAATAATTATTTGCCCAGAATATACAGTAATATTGAATTATTTTACGATGAATTTAAAACTGCCTAGCTCGTGCATGCTGCCAACATTTTCAAAGGTGATTGATGTATACCCTGCCCAGTGGACGACTGCTTTACTCAGTCTAAATGCTACAAGAATATGGTACGGTATAGTTGTGGTCGTCTAGTGTCAATGAATTAGCACTAGGGTTAGCACTACTCGTTTATAAGGTTAATATACTCTCTTGGTTTATATACGCTCATCATGATAACAAATTGAATTGAATTGATGATAGGAATATGTAGCCTAAGTTTGCTATTTCAAACACCATTACGTAAAATAATGTCTTTGGTGCAAAACAGTAGGG
>JAVCKS010027374.1:8026-19161 GCA_032273685.1 Pteraster tesselatus | reverse complement strand
TACTTAACATTTACAACTCCGCTGGCAAGTATAATCGACAGTGTACTTAACATGTTTCAATACCACTTGCGAGTAGACTTGACAATTAACCTGATTTTTTAAGTTCAGTACTTGCTCGCATCATCTTCTCAACAGAAAATGCTAGGTTATAATTTGTGTAAATCCTTGGATAAATGGACTGCAGAGCGGACCGTGAATGTTAGTACACACATACATGTACACAACCGTGTTCATACCGTGAGTGTAGCTTGTCTGCTTGTGAACTCTCCAAATTAACACATTTCTACCTCAAATATACCTTACCTACATGTACTCTAATTGGTTTAGATTGTGTTAAAGTATATGTTTACCACATCTTCTGAAACGCATCACGTACGTGTTGATGTCGAAAAGACATTAATACCTTAAGATGATGCCGTTTGCATGTAGATGACTTGTTTACAGCTCACATGTACGTATTTAACTATGTACTTGTGGCAAGGATTGGTATGACAGATGAAAGTTGTTTTGAACCTGTGCTAATATCAGTGAAAGACAAGACGTTTCGCTGATGCACAACTTGGAATCTGCCACTAATATACGGGGTGAATGACCAGCTACGGATGGTGTGAACGGAAGATCTCTGTTATCATGTATGCTTACACGTGTAGAACTTTACCTACAGTAGCAGATAACTAATTGGTCTATCGCAGCTCTTCTCATGAGCCGAGAATGAGATTTTTGAACTACTGTAGGAAAGTAGCTTTCTAATGGTACATAACAAATGGTGGTGCTCTCAATATTTCTTAGTTACATGTCCATGTACATGTACATGTACATCGTCCCCAGTAAGCTGTGTAGTTATTACTATATTTCATTATGGAGGCACAGATTCTTATCACCAAATGACATTGTGAAACTTTATGCTATACCGGGAAATTTCGTGAGAGCAGGTCACATACGTGTACATGTACATTATTCAGTTCAGTGATTGTTAATGTCTATGGACTACAGATCATTCACATTAGGCAGTTTGTAATAGGATTGTAAAGTTATACATGTATACATGGGGGTGTAAGCCTACAGTGTATGTCTATATTTATACAGAGTGTTTCAGATTTAGAACTGAGCATCCAGTTAGCGGCAGCGATTGGTCTATCAGAGCCCTTCTCATGAGCCAACTGATTTCAGTTCAGTGGCGGTCATCGTCTCATGGCCTGTTACTCACATTTGTGGTTTTTGCATAATTTAATAACAAGTAAACCCAATCTGTTTGTAACCAATACTAGTTCCTGAGAGGCAAGGCTAGTACTAGTTATCGCTAACCTTGTGTAGATGAATCGAAACCACTCCGCAGTCGTCTGGCTTTATGACCACTTTTAGTCAGTGACTCATGTCCTCGTTTCTAGGATGTTTCATCCAGTTGTTAATGACTGCAACTGTGGGCGTTTGTCACTACTTTAATAGCCGCATCTTAACAGTAAACAAACGTAACTCATTATCTAACATTGGATCATCCAATCATCTCGGTGCCTCCTGGTCATTGCCTCGGTGCCCCCCTGGTCGTTGCCTCGGTGCCCCCCTGGTCGTTGCCTCGGTGCCCCCCTGGTCATTGCCTCGGTGCCCCCCCGGTCATTGCCTCGGTGCCCCCTGGTCATTGCCTAGGTGCCCCCCCTAATCATTGCATCGGTGCCCCCCCTAATCATTGCCTCAGTGCCCCCCTGGTCAATGCCTCGGTGCCCCCTGGCCATTGCCTCGGTGCCTCCCCTAATCATTGCATCGGTGCCTCCCCTAATCATTGCATCGGTGCCCCTCCTAATCATTGCCTCGGTGCCCCCCTGGTCATTGCCTCGGTGCCCCTCTTTATTGCCTCGGTGCCCCCTGGTCATTGCCTCTTCTCTGGTCATTGTAACTTATTTGCAGTTGTAGTCACATGAGGCTAAACATGTACACGTACATAGATTGGCTCATATTGGAATGTACAGTTTTCTTCCGTAAAGATACCTTTTTCTCATCCACCTGAGAGTATAATATACATAAGTAATCTATAGACTAGAGTATAATCTAAATACTGAATGCTCCTTTAAATTGTTTCAGTTTCACTAGTGGCACTGCTGAAAGACAGCGTCACGCGTCTGTGCCATGGTGTGGGTCACAGTTGTTCCAGGGCCTAGTAATCAAATCAACAGTTTACGTACATTTTCTGCAAGGCAATCCATGGCAAAATGCAGAGTAGGTGTACATGTACAAATTACAATAGCCTCGATTAATTATCAATCGGTGCAATGACCCTGGCGCTGGTTATTCCCTAATAACAACCAGGCACTCTCTAAAGGTCAAACACACTCAATCATGAATGGCTGTGTATTAAAGCAGTCATGGGTCAATTTCAGTTTTGTTTTTTATCGGTGTAATGGCAAGTTATTATCCCAGGGATTCTGTTGTTTCCTTCTGAGAAAAGATGGTTGTTATAGACTACCCCTTCGGTCTGTATCATATCCTTTCAGACAAGGTGGTTGATACAGTTATACATGCTGACTGCATGTACCACCTGGGATTGTATAATAGCCTTGTACATGTACATGTAGTTGATGAAGTTATTTCCAACTTTGCAGATCATACTGTATTTCCACTTTTGCCAAAATACTTCTATAAATCTTGTTGCATGGGTACATGTACAGTACATGCATGTGCAACTCAATAAGATCACATACAACCAGAAATACATGCAATAAATATTTAAACATTAAGATTGTTAATACCAATCATTATCAGAAAATGTTATTGATAAAAATATGTTTACAAAATTGATTGGCCTAACCTTACATACGCACATGTACACTGTGAATGAACTATGTGTACGTAATATTGAACCTGTGTGTATATAGGTTCATGCTGTCAAGGGTAATGCATGCCCTTGCACTTTGTTCACAGTTTTAGAATCATTATTATAATAATAATATTACAGTAATTAGTCTGTAACAGTTCAGTGTGTCTGTCAATCCTCGGCGCGCAGACACGTATTATACTGCTAAATTAAACTTGACAGCTTGTGGGGATACCTAGAGGCGATCATCGTCATGACAGTTTACATGTAGTTTAGTACTACCGGGGATAGCAGTATTAGAATCGGGAATATTCCTACTAATATTATAATCATGTTTGGTACATCGGTGTAACTAATATACGTGTACAGTGTGCAATCTATACTGTACGCGTACACGTATTATTCATTATAATTGTAAGTGTACAGCATGGGTCAGTGGGCCATATCATACCTGGTCGTGCTACAGTTCAGCAGATCCTGCTACTGTCGTGTTATTTAGTTTAACATGGCAGAACCGCAACGTTTTTAAACTGTCCTCGAAATAAATCTTGATAAAAGCGATCAAATATTCAACATTATTCCTCTTAGTACATGCATGCCTCTTTTGTGGATCATATCTTAACCCTAACTGTACATGTACATGTACCTGGGCAACGTACTGTAGTATCCATGTCATTTATCTTTTTCCTCATTTTCTGGTTTTATCTAGAAAACCTTGTTCTTGCTTTGCTGTTTTTTGTAAATGAAATTGGATTACTAATGGGATTTGTAACTTCTTCTCCAGAACAAGAAAACATGTTGTTTGCCAATTTACCGAACTAGTCAGACTTTGCTTAGAGGTCTGCCGTGGTCCCATGACAAGAATAACGACGTGATGTCGCTTGGAAATCCATACTGCCCTCAGGCCCGTAGCTAACTAGATTTTCTAAATAAATATACACATCTTAGAATCTTCATCATTAATAAAAAAAAAAACTGCTAGGAATTATATCCGTTCCAAATTTAATCGCCTTATACAAATTAAACAGATCCTAATGTATGTATTTCTGGTCTCTCCAATTTGATTAATTTATCTGCAGTCGGTTCGTTGCTAGAGTCTGGCGTTGATCCAAACGTAGGCAATGAGGACGGTCTTACAGCATTACATCAGGTAAGAACTATAGAGGGCGCTGTTTGTTAGTGGACGACCAATAACTGCACACACAAATCACATTGTACTCATTTGGTGCTCACTACACCCCAATAATTTGGTGCTCACTACACCCCAATCATTTGGTGCCCACTACACCCCAATCATTTCGTGCTCACTACACCCCAATCATTTGGTGCCCACTACACCCCAATCATTTGGTGCCCACTACACCCCAATCATTCCGTACTCACTACACCCCAATCATTCCGTACTCACTACACCCCAATCATTTGGTGCTCACTACACCCCAATCATTCCGTACTCACTACACCCCAATCATTTGGTGCTCACTACGCCCCAATCATTTGGTGCTCACTACACCCCAATCATTTCAAGCTAACGGTACCCCAATCATTTCGTGCTCCCAGTACATGTACCTGGGTAATGGGTAATGTACTAATGGCGTGGGATGTTGACTGACAAGTTTTTATAGAGCCGGCTCTATCTGTGCATAGTAAAGGGATCAACCTTTACAAAATGTCACATCATGGGCTGGGGACGACCGCTAGTCACTCCGTGCCTAGTTCACATCATGGGCTGGGACCGACCGCTAGTCACTCCGTGCCTAGTTCACTTGTGTAGGCGGTTGATCAGGTGTACAATTATTGCCTCAATGGAGACAAACAATCTTTCAAAGAATACATCAGATAGGAATCTGAAACCTAATTTGTGTAGTCATGTAGCAGAACGTTCTAAATGTGGGCTAGGTTAATGGTGAAATAGATGCTGGAAATAGATTTTGGAAATACTACCGGGTAATAGATTTTTGCAGTAGATTTTTGAATATACAGTAAAATACGTTTCAAAATAGATATTTAGAAAAAGATGTTTTGAAATAGATGTTTTGAAATAGATGTTTGGATTTACTAAATATATTTTTGAATATACAGTGTACGTATATGTAGATTTTTGAAATAAATGTTTGGAAAGAGATGTTTTGAAAGAGATGTTGAAAATACCAAAACATAAGTAGAGTTTTTAATATCCAGTACTGTATATGTTGGAAATTTGGATTTTAGAAATAGATGTTTCAAACTAGATGTTTTGAAATAGATGTTTGGAATTAGACGTCTGGAATGAAATAGATATTGGAAATACTAGTAGATTTTGGAAGTAGAATTTTGAACATATAGATGTTGGAATAGATGTTGGAATAGATGTTGGAATAGATGTTGGAATAGATGTTGGAATAGATGTTGGAATAGATGTTGGAAGTAGAATTTGTTTCTTTATCAGTGTTGTATCGATAACAATGAGACAATGATGAGACTCCTGGTTGATAACAACGCCGATGTCAACGTCACCGATCGTGAACTGTGGACCCCGCTACACGCCTCGTCAACATGTGGCCACGTTAGCTTGGCTCGCTTCCTCGTAGCAAAGTAAGTATTCCAAGAATTCTTGTCATGTTTTCATACGTTGAGCTCTCTAGTTTACACTGTCTGCTTCTTACTCTTGATGCACCCAACTAAATAGTAACCCATAGCAACCAAACGTGGTTATTATTAGTCGGTAATGGAGTAATGTTTCAAGACAAAGGGAATGTAACGTGCATGTATGTGTTCTTACTTTAAGGATGAAAGTACAGTAGGTGGGAGGGGGGGGGGGCTGGGGCTGTCTTATATTTGCCAACTGATAGGCTATTGAATTAGTATGGAGTTTTATCTCAGATGGCAGAAATCATCTTCTTCCCCCTCCCCCCTCCCATATCTACAAATCCTGTTGAGCAGATCGAGTGTACACACACCATGAGTGTCTGTATTGTCTCCTTCGAGAGAAGGTGGTTAATTCGATTACCACGAAGGTCTGTACCATAGGCAAACGTTACGGTTGTATGGGTGTAAGTATAGCCAGTTTGCAGCTACCAGTTAGTCACAGAAAAACAACTAGGAAAAACTAGAAAAGGTACGTAGCCTGTACCTAAAACCTCCCAATCACATCCTGGCACTGGCCTCGGAATAGTGAACCCAAGACTTACAGGTACAGTGGTGATGTTCGATTCTTAAGCTGTGAAATATTGCACAACAGGATTTTGACACTACTTGATGTAAATTAAGAGCATTGTGGCATTTTGCTTCTAAACCCTAAATCAACTACGAGTGAAATTGAAGTGAATAGCCTGACAAGCACCAAAACACAATTGGTAGCTTTGTTTAGATTGGCAGGAGCCAAATAGACGATTATACAGCCAATCAAAAACAGTCATTATTTGTTCAAAGCATTTCAGCTACAACGTTTGAAAGGCTTCCTGTACCTAACACATTAGGTGTATATATACCTGAGATTGAGACACATCTATATATGTATATTAATACAGCGAAACTACAACTAGAATGGCGACTGCGTTACATGTCTCCTATATTTATGTCCACCTCTGCAAAGATTTCAAATTCATTGGATGTGGCAGTCCATGGTTTCCATGGAAACTGGGTCCTTATGAATACATAACGCGTTGGTGGGTGAAAGGAACGCACAAACTGAATATTTGAACTACATTGTATGTATTGGGGATAAAAGTTCATCAACATCGGACTTTCATTAGACATATTGAATCAATAAATAATGGGTTTTTTGTCAACGGTAATTTGTTTGTTTCACTGTGGATGGACCCACATGTAGTTATCAAATTGGAAGGGAAAGCGAGCCATCTCTCTGATGAGTAGACAAACAGCAACAGTTTCATTTTCTGGTCAAAATGAATTATTGGCTAGCAACAATCATTCCTTTTGACAGGAGAACATTTCGCAACTACCCATGGGTGGATTGTGTTCGTGCTGTGTGCTGTACAGTAGATGATTTTACAGCTAATAGCACAGGGAAACCTACATGTAGCAAATTATCAATTCCACATTTCAAATTACCTTCTGAAAGATTCAATTGGATTGAAATCGACAGTACATCTTTATGCTCAAAACAGATCAAATTTTTGACAGATTTCTCCCTCGACAACAGTTTTATTTATATCCACTCTGCAGGGAACAAGTCGGGTCCTATTATCTATATTTCCTGCTGTATTTCCTCTAAGCTTAGTAGGTTTTTGTTTTCCTGCAGACTTAGACCTTTCAAGTGCCCCACCCAAAGAAACCAAAAGGGAAACTTCTGAGGACCCTCGGTGGTGTTCAAAAGTAGCCCCTAATCGCCCCCTATCCATTATTCAGGAAGTTTATAATCATGTTTACGCCCATCATTTTGAAACACTGTAGTTTTTTTTTATGTGGATGAATAAAGGTCACTATTACTCGCTCAGTCTTCCCAACACCTCTTCCTAAATAAAGGAATAATTACTCAACTTTAAAAACTTTCTACAGATGCTGTTAATTGAAAAATGAACAGGCAGATTAATAATGGAAGTAAATCTTGGACTAATAAACAGTTTTTGTTTGTAGTTGTTTATCCTTTTTCTTTTTGAGACTTCGATGCCCACATGTAATACTAGATATTTTCACCTGAACTTTAAGAACCAAGTTGGCTTTAAACTTTTAATGGGGGTAAATTTACAAGTTTATAATCTCTTGAGAATTACTGGTGTATATCTTGAAAATAAATGTGCCAGTTCTTGGAACAACACATCCCAAAACAGTATTTAATTCCTTCACTTGAGATCAAAGGTTACATGCACATACAAACATGCTTTAACAATCTCCTTATTAGGCAGTTCAAGAACTGCTTGCTTTTTATTGTCTCCAAAAGTTTATTTTGTACAGAGATTTAACAGTGTGCTGAAATCTAATTTATTTTTGATTGAATTCTTATCGTCTATGCACTATACATTGTTTTGACCAAATTAATGGCCCTCCCTTGGCCACGAAGGTAAGTTAACTTTGATTGTTGTCGGCTAGATTGAGGTGAGATTCAAGTCTTTTTTTCTCTTTGATCTGTGACAGCGGGGCTGAGCTACTTGCTATTAACTCGGACGGGAATATGCCCTACGATATCTGCGAAGATGAAGTCACTCTGGATTTTATCGAGTCACAAATGGCTGAAAGGGGTAAGGCTTATATTCAAATCACCAATTTAATTTCGGTAGTGGTTTTTTAGCTGGCAAAATGTAAATTGTATGCGTTGTGGAGGGTTGGGGGCGGTAAATTCTACAAACCCTAATCCAGATTGTAACAGTTTAAAGCAACCTTAGAAGGGACTAGGGAAATGATTTTGAGTGACAGCTTTAAAACTAACCTTAGTCTGGAGGTAATGAATCCTACCAAATTCAATGCAGGAGCGTAATACTGTACATGTACATGTATCTACAATGGTCACATTTATTAAAGGAACAGTGTGTGTTTTTCCATATAAATTAGGAATAAAATAGTATTTGATAAAAGTTTAGTTACCTTCTACTAACAGAAATGTATGATGTTGAGATCGGTTATGCGGAAAATGAGCTCAATACAGCTCACTGTACTATTGAGAAATAACATATGAACAGAATACATACCGGATCCTTTAATATATATGACCAGTATATCCGCTATCATTCATACATGCTCAGTGGCAACCTTCACACACAACTCATATGTTATTGACTTAGTGTTTACAAAACAATCCAAAATTTAATTTAAAAATAGAAATGTAAACACAAACGATTAAGGTGACGTTCCGGTAGAGCAAACCACAAGGTCTTCTTCAATACAAACACAAATGTAGTTTTCATTCTGTAAGCTGTGCTGTTTGTTTAAGAACAACAAAGATACTTGGTTAAAAATCAACCTGGTAATACATGGACTTCTATAGCAGGAGCCATGACACAACGAACAAACACACATTACAATAAAACTTCCCTAGAAAGAAGAGTTCTCAGTTGGTCACAAAATAACAAAATCTTCTCGTAATAAAGTATCCAGCAAACTAAAATGGGGTAATCTCATAAAACATTTGATGCATTTTTTGGCCTAATCAGCTTCATGTTGCCCCTTTAGTTTTGAGCGAACCTTTAGGCGCTGTGGGTTCCCTGGGTAACCTTTTATTATGGCCAGGCAAAATGGTAGGCAAATTGCCAACGCTGGCTGGTTCTAGTTACCCACACGCTACGTACCTACGCTGCTAGATCAATATGGCTCAAATCAATAGTGGAAGGTTTTTCTCCTAGTGAGATGGATGCGGGCTTCACCATTATTTATCTACTAAGACTGTCTTGGGGTTCAGGCTACTGCCCAGATTCAATTTCTTCGCTCTCTCCTTAGGGAAATCCAAGGCTCTCTTAGGACGAAAATAAATATGGGTTGGGGTTGTAGATTAGTTATTGTGCAGCTGTTTTCAAGGAATGATCAGCTTTTTTTCTTTTTTCCTAGTTTTTATTATTTCTTAAAGATATGATTTCAAACCGATTTCATCTTGAGAAATAATGTCCATTGTTGAGTTGGTCATTTTGTACATTTGCCCTAATTGTTTGAAGCAATATATACACAGATATAGCATGAATAAAATCCACATTGGCAGTATTTCTATTGATTCAAGTACGGACTAAACTCAACATTCTAGTTTTAAGATGACTGTTTGTGGCGTGTTTAAAACCCCCTCTCCTTCAGGAATCACACAAGAACACATCGATGAACTAAGAGACGTGGTACCCAACCACATGCTGGAGGATTTACAGGTGCTGAAGGACAGCGACGGGGAATTGGAGTTGAGGAACGAAGTTGGAGCATCATACGTAAGGACAACCCTCATGAGAGAGGTTTGACACGGTGCAGACACCGTTAATACACGTACAGATACGTCATCACTATGTGCCGCAGTGTGACGTGTATCCATTGTACACCGTTTTTCAACACAATGTACATGTACATGTAGCAACACATAGTCTGCCATATGCATAAGCAACACAATGTACATGTACATGTAGCAACACATAGAGTCTGCCATATGCATAAGCACAAATGGATACGGTTATCACATTCCTAACCATATCTATACTCGTAGGCAGTTGAAACCTCTCCATTGTGCAAACTCAAACTCTATTATCAAACCATAGGGCAGAAGGATCAAGAACTCCCTAGACAGCCATAACATAATGATCGTGCAATGGTTTGCAGGTTCACCCAGGCGCGCCACAGTCCTGTTGGGTTGTCATTACATTGTATGTACTAGTTGCTTAGGAATTCTTGACATCTGTGACAAGGTGTGAACATACACTGCTTGTACCCTTGTGAAATTGTTAAATGGTCTAAATGGTCTAGTAGATTAAAAACAGAATTTATATGCAAGAATCAATTAAAATTACACAAAACTACTGGGAACACTGATCAATCTAAGAAATATCACATGAATGATACATTTGTCTGATTGTTAGTTTAATCTCTGCTAGATGGTGATACTGCCCTCTTTAACTGTCTATTGATGTTGTTCCTCCCCCTTCTAAATCCCAGCTCCACATAGCAGCTGCCTGCGGCTATGACAGAGTCGCCAAATTCCTGCTGGACTGCAACGTGGATGTTTCAGCCAGGGACCTGGATGGCTGGCAGCCTATACACGCTGCGGCCTGCTGGGCTCATGTAAGTTTCACATGTAATGTAATATCTTATTTCACACCAATTTCACACCGATTTCACACTGATTTCACACTGATTTCACACCGATTTTACACCAATTTCACACCAATTCCACACAGAAATAATTTGTTAGGTTTTGCCCTGGTTATTAGCTTAGTAATGGTGTATGACACAAACATTCATTCATTCATTACTGCCAGTCAATATTTCATCATGGATGAATTTGTTCGTACTCGGCCAACCCTGAACCCTGAAAGTTTTCTGTTGTCTTCTTGTTGACAGGGCGATATGATACAACTGCTTGTACGATATGGAGCTGACTTAGATGCAAAGACAAATAACCAAGAAACACCATTAAGTAAGTTGACAAGAGCTGATAATACCTTCTTGTACTATGGTTGAGGTGGCTAGTTGTTGAGACTGAGTCTGGTTGATTGAGATGGGGTCAGGTCGGTTGGGACTGGGTCAGGTCGGTTGGGACTGGGTCAGGTCGGTTGAGACTGGGTAATGTAACATTTTTAGAACCTTAGAAATGTTTAGCCTATTGAAATTGTAAACAGATGACATATTTACAAGGACATACAAACAAACACGTTGGATCTTGTTGCGAGTCAAATCCCAACAATCAATAACCATCGACCGTGGTTGT
>JAVCKS010027373.1:0-16317 GCA_032273685.1 Pteraster tesselatus | reverse complement strand
TCGCTCTATAAAGACTCGCCCCCTGCTGAAACAAACTCGTCCACCAACAAACTTGTCTGTCCATTTGAACAATCATGCACAATTATGACAGCCAAGCCTCGATATTAACAATTATTGTCCTCGACAATAAGAATGCCATATTTTGCCATTAAAATTAGATACGGTGTTCACTGCGATAAACCAATGTTACCCGGTTAAATGGAAGACGGTTTAATGCTGCACAAACATCAAACATTGACATGGTATCATGTTGAACCCGGGCCTACAAGTACACCAAAACGCGAACGAACATTTGTCTTCAAGTACGTACACGACTTGTATTAGTAAATCGACCCTACCATCGGTCGTGGCTGATCGGAACCCATAGCCCCGCGGTAGGGTGCAGAAGTACCGGCGTCCGGCCAAGACGGTACGGTCGAATAGTAAGTGTTTTGCGTATTGCTTGCTTGACAAAATATTCTGGACAAAATGCATAGCGGGCATTACACTACTGCGGAGTTTGCGACCTGCAAATGTGTTGTTTGCAGTCCTGTATTGGTTTTGCTTAAAGGGACAAGCAGCCGGCACGGGCGGAAATTTATCTTAATGTCAACTCATTGTTGTATTTTATTATAAACGTTTTACAGTGTTTACTTTTGTACCCCATTTTAACTGATGGGAAACAAATTAAAAGGACACACAGGCGCAGGTCTATGGGTGGACTTGTAACAAAATCAGTATTTTTTTTTCTGAGATGAATATTACTTTAAAATTGCATAACAGGATTTTGGCTTATTCTGTATGTATGAATGGCGGTGTATAACACCGTGAACATCTAATCCCTGCCGATGCGACGTTTGGCGCGGAAACGACATTGGCTATGTTTCATGGCCAGAAATATACATGAAAAGGATATAATAGTGGAGCAATATTTAGATCGGTTGCCATGCCAACAGCAACATCGTCAGCCTACTGCAAATAATGGCATATTACTCATTTTAGTTTAGGTGGCCTATCGTCGTCGGGAAGACTGGTTGGTTCCCCATAATTCCGAGTCATGAACACTGCATGGTTCCCGGCGCTGTGCAGCCTAAATTCAATATACAGTTATTTTATTTAGTTATCTTTAGTGGGGAAGATGATAATAGAGTACAGTGTACGTTTGTGAACTGGGATTGAATACGAAATGACGCAGAAACTTGATAAAAGAAATGACAACGAAGTTTTTAAGTTAATGTTTTCTTCAAAATTAGTTATTAACAGGATGAAAATTTGAAACTAATTGTCACTAAACTGTAACGTCTGGTGAAATCTATTCACACAATGAGGCTATGATAATTCGCTACTACAGGTTGAAATATTTCGATTCTCGCTACGACCATGTATTTTAGCGAGAACATCTTTCACTGAAAAAAGAAACTCATTTGAGTTCTTGAACTTTTCGTACCCGCACATAACCCAACAGTCGGGGTCACTGCTCTCCTTCTAACCAAGCTGTATTTACAATATTGTTTCCCTTCCTTTTTCCTAGAAGGCGAGACCCGATCGACACTACGTCTTCTAAAGACAAACAAAACCCCCCCGGGAAGACGTCCCAGCTATATCCGTCCCTCCGTAATACAGCATACGGTCATTGCATGTAATTTAATATTTTCGTTGGCGAAAGTGTGTGAGGAAAAAAACGCGCCAAAAATGGTAGGCCTACGTGTGGGCACGGTGGTCGAATCCCACTTAACCAAACGTGTACTGTACACACTTGAAACTCCACGGATCGCGTATATTCAACATTTTTTCCTGACCTTTAAGGCTGGAACCATAGAGATATAATAAAAAGCTAGACTTAACCGAAGACGCCCGTGAGCCTCACATCCGTTGCCTCATGCATTACAGACTATAGCGTGCACTTTGTAGGCTCACGAACGATCCGACCAATACTAGATCATTCTATTTGGTTGGCAATTTAGCAAACCTCAAGATTTCTTTGTTTTGACGAGGTCAATCCAATACCGCGATCTCGTTTGGAAAATATTAATCAAGGACTATTCTTGTCAAATGGGAATTTCAATTCACGAAAACGTCAAGGCTGCCATTTTTGAGTCAGTGCGCATGCGCGATAGCCATGGATGTACGTCGGTGAAATATTATGGAAAACACGTCAATAGATGTGGTTTTCTCCCATCCCTCCTCCCCTCTTTGGAATTGCGAAGGCTAATAATGTTCAGGTTCCAGCGCCAGCGCTGAGCATAATGGGACGAATGTCCACGCAGGCAAACTTTTGACCTCCCTATTTGCGAAATCTTTGTTGACGCAGAGAGAGACGGTTTCGTAACTGGAGGTCCGTGATGACCGTTCCTGAATCAACATTTACTAGTCAGTGGGAAAGGGATCCTTCAGCCATCCTTGCCTTGTCTCGGTTCACTCGGCGACCAAGGATAGGGTGTGTATGTTCGTACGACGAGCGCAAAATTGTCTTCCGTGCCAGTTCCCGTGCGGTTTTAATCTGTATTGATTCTTCCACGATGACACTGTCGCTGAATAAACATCGTAATCCTCTTATTGACGATATAAACCTGGCTGAGTGGTTGGTTGGTTGGTTTTGTTCAAACGGTTTATTTTCCCCGTTCGAATGGTCCTATACTTTTAAGTACCCGTTATAAAAACAATAAAACCTTAGTTTGAAATACTTTGAGATCGAACGTGAATTTCTTTCTATTAAAGGGAATACTTTTCCGTTTTAAGACGTTGTAGGCCCTATATTGTTTTCTTATTGTCTATACATCTTTAGAAGGAATACTATCATCACCCCCCCAATAAATATTGCTCGTGTGGCTACATCAACCTCTGTTTAAATAAATAACAACGATTCAAGCTAATTATTCTGATTATACCTATACCTTTAATGGGCCGCGCCATTGGGTTCACACGGTGATGTATCTACGGCTGTCCGATTGTCTGAAAATTCCACCGCGCAGACTCCGCAATAGAGAACGATGAGGCATTTAGCAAATTACAGCTCTATTGAAATCACTCAAAAACCTTGAATAGTGGCAATGAAATGGGGGGAAAAGTCAAGGGCAGTGCGGCGGCCGAGCCTACGTCACCAGGTCTAGGTAAAAACGAATTCGCCGAGTGTTAATGAACTGTGCAATGTAATTTATCAAAACTACCTTGCACTTTTAAATGATAAATGTATGACTTATTTATTAAAGTAGACATTCTAAGACAATAAATGTCTATTAATTTGGTACCTACGGCAAGCATTTATAGGTTGTTCATTTACATAGCGTATCACAAAAATCTTTTGGCTACTGGATATATTCAATTGAAATGTCGAAAAATAGCCTCCTCTCTTTGCCTAGAAAATCAGTCACGGAGCTGGTCCCCTATTTGTGACGTCACAACCGGGAAAGAGTATATTCACGTACCCATGATTTACCGGTTGTGAGGTCAAGAATAGAGGACCCGGTTTCTCTGTGCATTTCCGCGTTTCCGATTTCGAGATTTTGGTGGAGTTTACTCGCATAAATTCACTATTCTGAACTTGTTTTGTCGGTTGAACGCAATTTAGTGTTATTCTTAGGGTTAAAAGCTTTCTATTGAGGTAATTATCTCAATATTTGGGATTGTCTTAGAATGTCTACTTTAAAATATAATCGGTATGCGAGCAATTTGTTTCTGATTCATCATAGTCTTCCTTTCACTGAAATTTCCGCGCGCGCCTGAGATTTGGGTCGACGAAGGCGATCGGTTTTTATACATGTATATAGCAGCCGGCTATAATAATCGCCAACATCGGCGGAAGGGCGCGTCGCTAGCGCGGCGGTTCCATTATGTTAGAAGGGGTTGCACGATATTCTAGAACTTATTAGCCTTAATTCTCAATAATATTGCAACTAAAATGAAGTAACAGTTAACCTATCGGACTTTGATATGACATTGAAAGCTGAAATGTTTGTGACAACAGAATAAACATTTAAATATATCAACAACACCAAAGCAGTGCACCAACCTATAATGTAAACATTTTCAATGCATGTGCAAGAAACCCGTACGGCTTCTGTCAAGACACTATAGATGTGCACTTAAAATTTGAATGGGCCGTGATGAAAACATTGGGGTATAATTCTTCCGTGTGTCATGCCAACGGTAAAATCGAGTACAGTGTGAACTAGATCTTGGAAAGCTTCCGATGGATCAAACTTGGCTGACATAAAGCATGTGGGCCGTTTCGTGGCAACACAGGCATCCACGTGCACTTGTTTATCTGACACAGCAACACGCCGTGTACCGGTAAATTGTAATCAAACAAGATAACGGTAAAGGTCCCGACTGCTCAGTCACCGGACCTAAACCCAATTGAAAACCTGAAACAACATAAAACGGCAGAATTCAGAAGCGATCAGACGGAGCAGAAATGCCGAGTTAAAATTGTAGCAACTTTCCAATTGATTCTCGTTGGTTTTTACATTGATGTACATGCAGACAACGTGCAGCTGGTCGTACAGAAGGGAAATTTAGTCCAGTCCCAACGCCACAAAGTTTTCAGTAGTTTTCAATACAGGTTTAAATCTTTACCCCTTTTTCAGATGATAACATTATCACAATTTCCTAAAATTATATTTACATAACTTGACATTTCCCTGGGTGTTGCAATATTGAGTGCGCACTATATCGTACTTTTTATCGCAATTATAATTCTTCTTTCGTGGTAGTCTTTCAAAAGTCGTGTTTTGAATCTACTAAAATTTATAGAAATACCCAAATCTAAATCGTCGACTTTAATCTCTCTGTACGTGTATCTCTTAGTTTGTCGATATATTATCGAGGAGTCAGCAACACAAAGACTTCACCCCATTTTTTGCGAAAATGATATTTTAATCAAATGCTTCAGAAAAATTGTGTCCTCTCCGTTAAAGACATCTCCATCGGGTCCCGGTTTTCTTCATTTTCTTGTAATTATTGGGCCAATTAAATACTGTTTTAAACTTTAATCGATACCTATAATGACTCTTGTTAACAACATTTTGTGTAATTTTGTTTAATATATATAAGCTAAGACAAATGGACCACTATCTTAAAACTTAATTTTAATTAATCAACCAAATTAATGGAGTTTCGTGTTTGTGTCACTGACCCTTGGATCGTTAAAGTAGGCTCGAATAAAGCCTTTATCGGTTCTATAGCTGAAGTCTTCTTAATACCGTAGTCTCCTTAATACCGTATAATGGTTGTTTAACGTCACATCTAGTCTTGATCAAAGCCTAGTCACATGTCCTCTTCTCAACTTCTCAGCTCTAAGTGTTATCCAATAATTACAGGGGGACTTTTCGCTTACAACAACACACAGCCCAAGCAATGTTGTATCACCTTACTGTAAGTGTTACACCAAGCATGACCCTTCTGAATGAAAATAATATATAGTTGATGAAATTGACCAGTTATCGTGCAAAACCCCCCAAAGCTACAGCCACTGCCAGATTACATTACTCATAATTCCCACTTCCACTTTGTCTGTTAATTTTTAAATGGGGGAAGAGACGCAGTCGATTTTTATCTTCAGATTAAAATATTGCCTTTGGACACGTATTCACTTTCAAACTCAAACCTTGTGTGTCAGAATCGAGAAAAGTGTTGTATAGGGGCATGTTGCCAACTGAGCTATTAAGCTAGTTCAAGAAACGTGATGTGTACTCATGCTAAATGCATTCTGCTAGCCGTCGAACATACTGCATTTACCGTTGGCTAAATTAAACCTTGGTCGTGGATTTCTCGGAAACTCGGGATTTCTAAATTATCGATTTCTTCAGATACTATTCTCGCGAAGAGGACAGCTATAGAAGGAAATAATTAAAAAGAAAATTGGTGTAGCATCAATTTTATAGACAGTATGTTTTTAGATGGAAACTAATTGTAAGTGTTCTTTTGCTATCACCAGTCATATCTATAGCCTACACACTAAACAATGAAGATGGAAATTTGGTTACTATGGGGTGCACATTTAGCACACAAATTATAGTGTACAACCCACACAAAAATGTGTGTGGTAAATGTGCACCGGGTGCTGCGATTGTATCACATGTACATTTGAACCTGTGTTTCTTAGACCCTTTACGTCAATAGGAAGTGAACAATAATGTTACAAAATCGCAACCGGCTGTTTTCCAACATTCATGGATAAACCTTATATTGACGTCAACATCTATAGTGTCCAAAACTTACTTACGACCGAAACTATTCCTTAAGGATGTTCTTCAAATTAGAACATCCTTATTGAATTGGAATTCAAAGAGACATCCACGTTGTTGTTTTTTTATAAACCCTCGCGATCCTTTTTAAAGTGTCTACCGCCCTCTACCACTCTACGGCAAAGGGCTACCATAATGGGCTATACGGCATGGCGATAAACTTTATGCCATCGGCTACTATTTGTAATAAAGTTAACAGTGTGGAATTACGAACATACTTAGCGAGGGAGATGTGGAGATATTACATCGGTCTCCTGATGAAGCGAGTACGATACTCAATCATCCCCACCCCCTAGTATTCACGACCACGGAAGAATAGTCTTATTGGTGTCTTTACAAAGAAGTCCCGCTTCCTTGAGGGTGCTTTTATACCTAATTTCAGTTGACCTAATTGCCGGAATGAACACGTAATGGAATTCGAAGCGAGGGGGATTCGTGTTTGTAGTTTGTGGCTCACGGAAGATATTAAGAGATGTGTGAAGTGGAGAGATATACGCGTGATCTTACTAATCTACGTAGATCTACGAATCTCGGACTAGCGATGTCAGGATTCGGTGTTCATCAACATTATGTATATATACACAGCGGAAAATAATATGATTTGAACCGAGAGAGGATTGGCGATTGGAGTAAAAATTATCTACTTGAAGCGGGTGCAGAACAGTGCCTCATGTCCATGACTCATGCCTGTACATTCTTAGCTTACATATGATCTTTCGGAGATTACTCTGAGTGTGGGTGGTGTGGGTCAGGTGATCGGTGGGACACGTTAGTAACCTACTCATTGCCTTCATCAATGAAGGATATGTTTTTTTTATTTCGAGCATGCCAACATAACACAGTTGGAAGTATTGCTGCAAAATTGGAAATGAGCATTTCCTTCACGTGGAAAATCTTCAAAACATTGGGAAACATTCCAAAAGTGAATATTTCCTTCCGTGATCGACTTGCCTTTGCCTAAAATACAGACCCGAGTGGTAGGCTGTAACTGCATAATTACCCATCACGTTCTCTCGAAGGGTAGTCAATAGCTCTATCAACTATCTAGAGACCCTAGTGGCAAGTCAGAACCTGCAATGTCGAGTTGAAAGTAGTACACCACTAGCTACCCAACCCATACATACTGCGTTGTTATGTACCGGTATAGACGCAAACCTACGCACGTACATGTGCGTACGTACAAGCCTTTCGAGTGTGACCCTTGACACTGTGGCCCGTGCCGGACCACCGTTTCAATTAAATTCGCTCGGAAGACCAACCACAAGGAAAGAGTGAAATTTAACACCGCGACGGGCCTGTGGCCCACAGGCGGAAACATGACGGAAAGAAATATAACAAGGGACTACACACCGACTTACCCCCTCCTTCGTCTTCTTGAGTTTCGACAGTGTTTTTCACGCGGTCAATCATCGTTCTCCAAGCAATTTTGGAAACGTAAGTCGACGGATCGCAGGAAGGTCTTAGCCGTACGAGTATTGTACCGCGTATCTATTCCATAGTCAATATTGCATTCGATCCTCGGTGGGATTAGGTGCGGTAGTATAGATCAGTTTGAGCGCGGACGCTTACGTTTGAAGAGAGCGAAGCCTGAAAATACCCATCGAATTCGGTAGGAAAATATTGACGCTCAAATTTCGAAACCGGGCTGTCCGTTTGATCTCGTCTGTTTTATTAGTTTGTTCAGCAGGCTCAACGGTGGAGCCGGCGGTGGATCGAGTGTGTATACAGTTGAAAGTCAAATGTTCACATACACATGCATTGGGAAATGTGACATGTTGTTATACGTTGGTGCTTTGATTTTTGTCTGTCTTGCCCCCAAAAACTCTCTGGATACGTTTCGAACCTTCAAAGCGCCGCTGTGACCTAGACCTTTACCTTTGACCTTTCAAAATTAAATGGATTGGAGTTTCAGGGTAGAGGGTCATATTGGGGAAGTTTCATGACGTTGTGATGCAAGGTGTTGCCAGGAAGTTGTCCACAGACAGACAGAAAAATAGACAAACAAACGCCGGTAAATACATTCCCTCCGTCCCACCTTCGGTGGTGGAGGTAAATATAAAACGTATAAAAACGTTCCGTGTCGATCTCGAATACTCGACACATTGAACCGACGGGAACCGTTCGATTGAAGGGTCTAATTAGGTTTCGGGGTCTTCTGATCACGCTCGCTGCCTCGTCTCCACAAATCTCACTCCCATGACGAATTGAATTGGATGTGGTTAATGTAGTTAGCCGGGGTCAGGGTAAAAGGTTTCCCTGCTGTCCGTATTGAACAGGCGGGATTGCGAATTGCCAAATTGAACCGCTTTAGAATGGTTGACAATTATTGATAAATATCTGCTACTAATGTTCTGATGGACATACAGGAAGCTAGGACTGTGGGAAGTAAAGTAGTTTAGTAAATTCACGGTGATATGATACTGAAAATAAATTACTTCACGTTGCTTCTTTCTCTGCTCAAAATTTGGACCAAATGTGAGAACAGATTTCATACTCTCAGATGGATATACTGTTAACATTTCACTTGATTTGAGGACAGACAGTAATGTGCATGGACTGCGTGGAAGTTGACCATTGTATGGAATTTAAAACACTGCGAACATTCTATTTTCTTGCTATGCTTATAAAGTTCGCACTTCGTTAATCCTAAATTAAATATTTCACTCTCTGCAGCGACATTCACCCATCGCTACAATGACACGGCCCAGGATCCGCCAACTCACGCCGACGTCATGCTAGTGACCTACGAAGACGGCCATTGGAGTGCTCCATATTACGACTGCGGAGGGGGGAATATCTGGATGATCACGTACACCGTGCCGTTCCTTGGATCGTACGAGAATGGCAGCTATTATTTCAAGTAAGTTTATTTTCTTTCGTCTTGAGAAGCTATTGTGATTGTTTTGAACAATAATAGTTTAACAATGGAAAAAGGGCACAAACCATTCTTAGGAGACAACGTTCGATGTACCCTGTCAGAGGGCAAGATTCGTGTTTTGTTTCTCATGGTGTTTACGATAACGTTAAACGTATAAAGAATGCTTCGTGGACAAAACTAAATGCGCATGCGTGAAAATATTCATATTATTAGGTCTATATTGGTGCTTGGACTTCTGTCGGACCTTATCGAACGTCAGTCATCTCCTCAGGTGTATTGTTCCTCATGGGTACAAATACGGTCTATCTACCCATAAAGGGATGTTTAGTCGATGACGTTTGTTGCTATTGCTAGGACAGCGGAGCTAGCACTTTCCAAGCGACAATGACATTATAATCAGATTAGAAAAGTTTACAACTCGGGGCTCGTATCCGAACGCTCGATTATATTCGCCTCTTCAAGCGGTGACCGTTTGTACGAACTCAGCTTCATAATATAAATTCCAAGTCATTCTTTGTAAGGGAATACTTGCACTCATCGCGTGAGAGAGCGAATGTGACAAGTATACTGCCAGGCCATCGCACACATTATTGTATACAAAAACATCTCCTCGCGTGGAACCGTCCTCTCTACGCAGAAAGTAGACAAAAGAGTTCTTGCAGAAAGGGCTCGCATCAGAAGAGATTAATCTCGGGCCGTTGAAGGAAAACAAATAAGGCACGGAACGTACGGTGGGGGCGGCGTCTGGAGAAAAGAAAAACGTACTTTCCAAACACATGAATGTCCTCGCAGTTCAATTGTTCGAGGATGTCAGCGACTGAACGCTGACGGCGGATGGATAGCTCGTGCATGTACTTGAATTATTTTGCCTTTTTGCTCTGCGTAACATCAGCACTATACGTTTAACTTAATTATTAGAATAATGCAAAAGTTATTAGCTGTCGAATTGTGAATCCATTGTTCTTGAGTAAAGTGGTTCCTTAGTCTTACTTCGAGAAGACCGTGCTGTTAACATTGTACAGAATGCACTACAGAAATATTCTACAGAACCCGAGGTTCTCTGCCAATTTGAACATATCGAAGTGGTACAAAAAACATCGTATAATCTGATATCCTCGGTGGTGTATCTCGCCCTGTATAGGTTAGTAGTTAATTGCGTGGGACATTGTGTTTGGCTTCAGGTTATGATTTGGCTCGGTTTCGTAACCCTTTCGGCTGCAGTAACAGCGATATTACTGCTGCAGTTTTCGACAGCCTTAATCATTTCAGAAGAAATTCAATAAGTTGGTCAGCTTTCAACTGTATATTGCGTTTTGCTGTATCAAGTATCACTGGATAGCTCAATAAACAACCCCCCCCCCCCACCGCCGTCAAAAAGAAATGCAATCAGTTTTCACACATGGGCTAAAATACACGGTTGGAACAATGTACACGTACGTGTTTAACATAACGTACGGTAAATGTATATGCAAAATTGTTCTACGCGACTGTAGATATCTTGCTCGACATTCAAACACTAATTTCAATCCTGCTCACAGGATCTGGGCCTGCCATACTTAGAACCTTCGATGCTGGGACTGACTCCATGCAATTCTATTTAGGCGGCAGATTAAGTTACGTGGTTGACTCTCTAAATTTGGCAACCTAATGTTTAAAAACATTAGTAGATACCAACCCGTTTAATGACATGTTAGGTCTGTAGCCTAATCGTGGTTTATCGATTGTGTGACTTTGTCCTTTGACCTACGACCTTTATTTTTGTAGCATACCATAGAGAGGGTGACTACCCGTATTAGCTTCAGATTAGTGAAATTCTGAAAAATAAAACGACACGTATAATATTAATATATGCTGAAAATATTAATTCACATTTTATTTGGCGGGCGGTGGAAACGAAAAATTTGCTAGTCAACCAGATAAGATCATATCTATGATCGCCAAAAAATATCTACACACCACATAACAGTGAGTGACCGCTAATCCTAATGGGTCACTCATCCGTGATTTTGACCGGCCAACATGATCCCTTGATATAAGCTTTTAATCCAATTATTCTCCCGCGATCCAAAACTTAAGTCCAGCCAAATCCCCTAGCCTTGTTCGGTCATTCGCACACGTACCGGCAACAGATAGTCGCCACATCGTGCACTTTAAAGTGTCGTAGTCTCAATGCGAGCGGCTGCATAAGAGCCTACGATGTATACTGTCTGCGGGCAGTGCCTTTCGTCTGATTATTTGCTGCCAAGTTGTAAATGGAATAGTTTACTTGAACTCGCTATTTGAACTTTAAGTCTAAAGCGGTTACACTTAGTCAAAGTTTTGTGTGTTATTGTTTGTGCTCATCTTCCTCTATACGTTCTTCTTCATTTAAATTTAATTATTGGCTAGCATCAAATCGTTCCCATATTCGACATCAAATTTTACACCAAAAGAAATGTTTTCGAAGCTTTTTTTCACTTGACAAAAACTACCCGGTATGCGGTATATTCAAGATTCGGGGTGACGTCAAGCATTGAAACAGTGGCGATGGGTACCTGCGAGATGGCTGGTAATCTGCTCTTGTTTATTTCTCACATTTAATTTCAGGGCATGCCCAAAACACTAGTATCCATTGGGGCCCTACACACCCATACATCAAGGTACCACTTGTCAAATGAAACCAATCCATGAACACGGGAACACAGGAGGGCGCTCTAGGTGTAAAGGACCACGGAGAGGATGTGCACGTGCATGTATGGTGTAATTGCTTTCACGTAGAATACTCACCCTATGCAGTTGATTTGAGTAAATATTGTTTCACTCTGGAGTCACTGTTTCGTCAATAGAATGCCCACCAATGGAATAAAAAAGAACCTGGCGATTAGAATATAGCTAGTGCAAACTCTTCGAATAGCGATAACCTTGACCGTTTTGTCTTGTCAACAAGTCTTACACCGCCAAACCGTTTCACGAATTAGGAGGAGCGTTACTGATGGAAATCAACGAGAAAGCCAGGCGAAGCGTGATGACAATGGCCGCTCCTTTCGCGGTGAGATGCAATCAATGTTGGCGAAACTAAACAAAAATGTAAGAGACGGCGCTAAAAAAAGAAAATGAGAATCCTTGAGGTGTCTTGTCTGAATGTGTCTCTCTTCCTGGAAAGCGTTTCCAGGACATCTCGCAATAGGAAAAATTATAGGAATGTTAACAATGTGCAGAAAATATAAATCAGAAGATTTATATGTACCGAAAAGGCGAACATTCGAATAGATTTTTATTTTTAGCCAAGGACAATGACAATGCAATTTGAAAGAAGGCCCTGTTGATATGGCGTGAACTTGAATTTACATTAACATCTTATACCGAAAGAAGACATGTCGTCCTTCATATTGTCGACTCATAATGCAAACATGTCAGAGAGTGTCCTTCGTTCAGAGACGGATTCGCCTCAAGAATGTTCCGCCTGAATTGTTCAATCTTCTTTAAATTGGCAATATATTACATTTGAGAAAAATGGCGGCTTTAGATTTCAAGGCTCAAATCCGAGCAGGTAACTGAAAGAGGGCGTCCTATTTAGGTTCGGCGATAGTGCCCTTTTAAGCTTTGGTTTCGAGGAAGGCAATAGCCTTTTGAATATCGGCAAGCACGGTGCAATGATTAATTTTGTCGATTTCATCATTATGTAAATTTCTAATGGGTTTGCATTGACAATTCGCAGAGAGCGTGGCCCTGCCATGTTCTTATTTGGATCGTTCCCGCAAACAGCGCCCTCTGCAGATTCACTAAAAGCGTTTCAACAAGACTACGTTTAAATGTTAGCCGACACACGACTGTTCAATGGAACGGGGTGTATTTTCAGGATAAGCATTTATATTTCCAATAGTAGCGACTTCATATAAGATCGTACATCCAATACAATTTTACAAAAAACTATTCTGACGTCACAGCCTCATTCACGCTGTCCAGTTAGATTTGCAGTTGGAGGTTGGAGCGCGCCCAAGCATCTAATAAAATATAGTATTACATACGGTCGGTGTTGTGACAGTTATTGGGACTGAGAATATGTGTGACGCATTAACAGCCGATTTCAATGTGACTATTCAATGTATGGGCCTACGCGTCAACCTCTCTCCCAGAGGCTGTGACTGAATAAATTGTGCATACTTGTATTGGCTACTAGTGTTAGCGTGGGCGTTATGATGACGAATCCTCTTATATGATTATAACGTTCAGGTGTTTGCTCGTACAATATTGAATGGTTGTATACTATTATTACTCATTTCACCCCTGGTATAGCTATCGACAGAACGTCTTTGGACGTGATGGCAAGTTTATCCACAACAGACGTCCACGTAGTCTGTTGAGAACTGGTTAAACTGAGAACTTTATCATTGTTTTAGATGTAGATTGCTGAACTCATCTATGCCGTTGAAAATCCCCAACATAGGTAGTCTTGTTCTACACGCTCTTCCCTTTTGTTTCCAACTTTAAACCGTAGTTGTATGTCTGTATTATGTACCTTTCGTTTAGGTCTACCTGCATCCATATTTATTTGTATTGATTTAATAGCGCTGAACTATTTCTCGGCCGAAGAAACGTCCAATAGTCGCTCTGTTGGCTGTTCGCATTCCTCGATTTACTGTCACACGGTGTACAGTTTCTTACACATAACCGCGACCGCCGCTCCACCACGGTCGCGGATCGAAATGCCAAGGAATGATTAAATTATACGAGAGTGACCCATAATGGCGCCACGAGCGGGTCAGTGAATTTCATATGAAGAGGATTTGGAAGGGGACCGATGTATTTCCGAGTCAACATCATTGGAAGTATTTCTGCAAAGTTGGCAATCAGAGTTCATCATTTTTCCTCACACATATCGCATTATTATGTTTAACACGGTGTTAGTTTTTTGAAACTTTTGACGGTTTTTCATGTGGGAAACAATACTTAACGAATCAGAAGAAATGCTTGTTTCCAATATTTTGCAGAAATAGTCCCATTGATGTTCGAAATAAATATTATGACGTCATAGGCAGCCGCTAGGGTGTAAACACAACCTACCGTATCAGACATCGCACATCATAAATTTCTACCCTGCGTCCACTAGTTCCGGGTTTAAATGTTCCAGCAGTACCCGGAACACACTAAGAAATAAAGGTGAAGATTCTGATACAGTAACAGCAGCAGCAGCTGTAGGGGTGCACATCTACAGCAGCAGCACCCCTAGTGGTGCACATCTACCGCACGAAATATAGGGTACAAGTCTGCATCCAAATTTTGGGTGCAGATTTTCCCGTATATTCGTGCGGTAAATTTGCTGCACCCCTAAAGAGTGCTGCTATTTTATCATCTCTATGATTGCAGATTGGAACCTTTATCAAAGAGCCTCCATACATGTATAGAGGCTCTTTGCCTTTATTTCTTAGCAGTTTATCAAGGCCGCACTAGACATTCTGCGATAGCAGTACGTGTGTAATTTGTTTATTCCAAAGAGATACCCGAGTACGGTTTTGCTGAATGAAACTGCCCATCCGTGCCGTGATAAATCGTAATAGGTGTCCATTCAATCAAACCAAATGTATAATTACGTTCTCTTCGATTGTTCAATAATGCTTGGGCAACAATTACTCAGTTTGCGGCAACCTTTAATTTAATAAATCGTTTCACAGCTTTGCTATTTCTTACCCTTCGGTAAATTGAATGTATTTTTAGAAGAAATTTATCCTAAAATCAATAAATAATTAAAAAGAAATGAATAAATATACCCTAAACTGAACTGAAGGTTGTCTCTCAAAAAAGAAACACACAGTTTATGTCAAATCAACCGTCTTTTTTAAAAACAACGGTTCTTTTTTATTAACAGCTATTTTAGTTTAAAACATCTTTAATGTATAACTTAATTACACTTTAATTAACAGGGGGAGGGGGAGGGGGAGGGGGGGCGAACATGGGCTGTCGAAGGCGACCACACTCAACCCTATAGACTCAACCCTGCACGAAGCAAGCGCGCACTGAACAAATTATAGTTGCAATACACACACAAAATAAAATCGTCGGGGTGTAAGACGGCTTCGCCCTTTGCTGGATACGCCACTGGAATTTGTTGTTGTTGTTATTGTTGTTGTTGTTGCGTCTTCAGTGAGATGATCATAATAAATTCCTATACATGAGTCTGTTGGCTTGAAGATCGCAATGACCTCCACCCCCCGCAGGAGAAGGCAAACAAGACGAGGGGCGGCGACACCGTCAATTGATTGGCGAGGAAACTTTTCCCGAACGAGATAAAATATTTCCGCGACGGTTGTGGAATTAGAAGAAACCTACCGAGACGTGGTTCATTCTGATCGTTCCGATTAATTTCTGGAGCCCGTCGGCGTTGAACGTGACAGTTTTCTAGGCTGCCGTCATATTGCACATCTTCATCAATCTGCAGCCTCACAAAATCAAATCTTCTGAGACCTCAGCTTTTTTGCTCAGTCTTTCCTCGCAATTCTACTTGCCGTTAGTGCTAATCGAAACATCTTTGTGGGTTTGTTGGTTGCGTATTATTACCACGCCGATGTCGTAACCCATTCTCAATTGGCCGTTTTCCCAATGGTATGCTAATTTTATGCATCGCGTACTTTCTTCGTAAAGGTCGCTCTTGACAACCCCAAAGCTTGTCCGAATGTGGACTCCCACGTCAAACTATTTTGTTCTTTCTGAAACGTATTGTAAATATCATTCCCGTCTGGGGGACGCTGGAACCCAACAATGACGTTATGTTTCTGTCTGCGCAGGTTTCTGTTAAGAAGCTGGAAGAATAACAAATACATGTATCGGTATAAGGACTGAACGTCTAAACCGTGGGTTTGAAATGGCTCAACTAAACTGCCTTTTCTTGTGTGTGTTTGTGTGGGTCTTTCGTTTACAAATGAGAAGATACAAGACAGCAATTGCGATAAAGACTGGAGCGTGTACAGCTTGACACTCGAAAGGTCTAAAGTAGCATAATAGTCAACCAGGTCCGATGGATATTGAAGTCCCGTATATAGCGATGCTATGTCTTACGGTATTGTTAGAAATAGATGTCGAAACTAGGTGTTGACATTATTTAGAAAGTTGCAGACATGGTAGATTAGGAGCGTAAACGTTTTGGAAGTGGATATAATTTGGACTCTCCGTTTTGATTCTCCGTTTGAAATGATAATGTTCATGGATGTGTACTACTACTGTTGGTTTAGGGCCCGAATG
>JAVCKS010027362.1:0-12833 GCA_032273685.1 Pteraster tesselatus | reverse complement strand
CTCCCCACCGGAATGTTTTAAACGTGTATCCGTGTACACGCTCGTGAAAATTGCGTGTACACGGATAGTAAATTATCCGTTAAGTCCCAACACTACTTTGTACGGTATAACACTTGACAAACCATATTCAGTTTACACTGTCAAATATCAAACTCTTACCTTTAGCATTGCTCTTGGTCCAAGACATGTTCGTATCACATCAGCGATTGTCTGCAAAGGTAAAGAGTGGTATTATAGTTACCAATGTGTATGTACATGTGGATAGCAACTGCTTTAAGCACAAAAGGATCATCTCAGGCAAATCTTTTTCCATCTGTGGTATATTATATCATCAAATAAATATCAAGATATTCACTATTATCATCAGCTATGAAAATAGCAAATGACCCGCTTTACAAAAAGAGGTAATAAGTTGCATTATGCCATTAAGACATTACCGACTATTCTATGTGGGAAAAGGGGAAAAATTGTGGGAAAAAAAAACCATAATAAAGTCTTGGTTTTAGCTTATTATAATACTAAGATTTTATATATTGTATTCATAAACATTGATACTGACGAATAAAAACGAAATATGTACATGTATATCTTTGAGGTGCTTTGTTTTAATGTTATTTCGCTTTTTAAAGTTTGAAGGGCTGTTTCTTGCAAGATCCTTTTGCCACATGATCATGACAGCAAAGGCTTTTAGGGCTGCAAAGTGCACAATGTTTGTTATTGTCTTAAAATATGTGTAAATGGAGCATTGTTTCATCAATTAATTAATGACTTGTGTTGATGTAGTTTATGTATAGATCTGCGTGTGCTCGTTTGCTTTTTTGCTTGTTTATTAAACTAACAATATATGTTTTCATGCACCACATGTGCCGCCATTTGAGGAAGCCTGCTTTAGAGCATTAAATGCCATTAACAAAGTAAATGAAGAAGCTTTGAACTTAATCTAACTACTTTAATAAATGACTAAAATGCTAACTTTTAAACCCTCACCTACATAACAGCCTCTTTTTGTCTATCACAAACGCCCTCTTGTTTCATGCGCATATTCACACAAGGAAATCCTTAATTAAGCTTTACACCTACATGTAAAAGTTTTTTTTTTAATTTGTTAAACAAAAATGGGGTTGGAACCGTAACTTATTCTTAGTTTTAAATTTGTCTTGATGTAGTAAAGATAAATAAACATAAATAAACATACGTAAAGCAACAGTCTAAACTCTTCCCCAACATTTTTTGGGGTTGCAAAGCAAAATGATAACAGTTCCTCCAACTGATTATTCGTCTAAAAACTCTTAAAACTGTTACTAGCAAATGTTCAACTTGCATCGGACATACATGTATTGTAAACATTGTGCATATATGCATGTATTCAACGGACATGTACGTTTTTCCCCTCCACAGATCATGTTTTATATCGCTCTGTACACACATACAGTGTACTCTCATTTTGGTTTGTACCAGTACTCATTTGGGTCAATTTGTAAACATGTGCGAGGGTGGAGGGGTTGATTTTGTCTGTACTCCAAAACTACCCAATAGATGTCACAGAAAGTTTCATCTTAATTCGACACTTTGCAGTTGAAAGTCTAGTCTCGTATCATACAGTTAGTGCAATTGTAGCCCTTTAAGGCTTTAGCCTTATAGTTATACGAATAAGGTAAAATTGTAAAACTAAAAGTGCATTTTTACCAACTTATTCCTAATGTTAGATTTTCCTCAGTCTAATTAGGGTAAAATTTGGGAAAGATAAATGAAGGGAAACCAGTGGTTAACATCCAAATTTATGCCGATATTGGGATATTATTTAATTTATAGATAAATTAGGATGTGTCTAATCTTTTTCAAACAAGTCTTCAACTGTAGTGATTGTGGACAGTACATGTATCATTGTGATAACTAATATTGTAAAACTACAGTACAGAATACAGTACTCAGTAGTCTGCCTATGTGACATAATGTATCCAATTCCATTAAGATTTGTCACTCAGTAAATTTCTACTACTTAGTGTACTACTCAGTATCTATCTACATACACATAGGCCCCCTACTACAGTACAAACTCTAGTTCTAGAATGTTCCACACAATTAAAAATAAATGCAGGGCAAGTCATTACTTAGTCAGTGAGTCACCATTTTATTATATTGCAAGAATTTGTCTAACACTAAGAGTCAAAATATAGAAATAAAAAAGATAGTTTGTCCATATCAATAATAATATTACTAGACACATGAAATTACAAAACAATGTGTGTTCCTCCCTATACACGAGGTGACGTGCATGCCATGTGCGAAAATGGCGGCTCAGTCCCATTCATTCATTCATGTCTGCCCCTTGCCTTACCTTGGCCGCGGTCACGTTGCCAAGTTGAACTTTACGACCGCATTCTCGTTTCGTATTTTGATCTGAAACAGACAAAACAATAACACATGCATATCTATGAAATGACTCTCAGTTTTGAATTTGTTTTTCAAATCTAATGAAATTATGCTTACTAAGGACCAAAATCGGTTCTCCTCCGCCGCCATACATCTCGACGATCGAACGTGCAAAAACCAATGCAGTATAGTATAGTATTCTTCGACTATTAACTAGACTCGACTGCAGCCGGCCGGCCAGATATAATTGACGTCTATTATACTCGCTGATCTGTGTATTATGTAGAGGGCGCTATAATCAACGACCATGCGGGCAATAATTACCAAAGATACCGCACTGTACTGTACGCATGCCTAAAAACAATTATCGTAATGAACACGTGACATAAAATATCGTATAACTTATACCTCCATGGTAAAACTAAGCGCGTGTAGTGCTATCGATTTTCCCACGGATTTACCCAACGCCAAGATGTACTTTTACAATTTTGTTTTATTGATTATTCCCGTGTGATATACCCTACCCCTCCCTCCCCCCAAAATGAGCTCCAAAAATTAAAAAAAGTAATCTAAAAGGTGAAGACAAACGTGAATTAGACAAAACAAAGAGGACAACAAATAGTACAGTTAATGTACTTCTAGATTAACAGAAAACCAGCAAACCTAAATTGAACACAAATTGTATATATTGTAATTATCTAGGTTTAATTTCAAACTGAAGATAGCGCGGTGTGTATCGCTTTGTCTGTTTTAGGTGCAAGAGGGCGCACTCCACATGGTTCCGACATACAGTACAGTTGCATAATCGTGCGCGCGCTCGAGCTCACGCAAACCATCTGTCACACGTACCCACTGAGCTGTAAGCCGAACAGGTTGATCGCCCGCTTGTATCCCCCCCCCCCCTCCACCCACACACACACACACCCGCCCACCACCAGCATTTATCATACCCCTTGCTTCAAAATAAACGATGCTAATTAGCATAATGTGTTAAACAATAAAACACAGAACAATGATAATACATTCAGCTTTCAAGTGCAACCGCGATATGTTAATTTGCGAACTGATAGTGAACTTGAATTTAAAACTGGGGCCCGAAGATATAGCCAGCTGCATGTCTCCATAATCTAAATGCATGTAGTGCACACCATATCACTAAGAAGATGTCTTCGGAATTATATAAAACCACACGTAAGTTGATTATAGAAATATTATTCCCCTCCGTCCGGTACTATAGATAAGATTTTTTTTTTTCATTAAAACAAAAAGAAAATTTGCTCATGAAAGTCATTGAACATAGTAGTACTGTAGTAGAGTGATGTGATTTTAATGTAGCTTTACCTGTCATTGCATACAATTTAAGGAGATTATTTACATGGAGCGCGTACATGCATTTAGGGAAAGGGGTTCATTGCATACTCCGTTCATGCATAGCTAGCTAGCCCACCGCGTACGGTGACCGGTAACGATGACCGGTACCGGTGAAGCCGGCTACCTCGTGTGCAACGCGCGCTAGCACTATTTACTGCACAAGCGGGACGACAGCTAGGTGTGCCCATGCGTGAAACTAAGGTCATGGCCTGTGTCAATGCTGCCGCAATTAAACTTGAAGCGAACCAACATCTTAAAAAACTATAGTATTGGTGCACTTGTATGTATGTACCTACTTATTACACAGCGACTGGATGCTCAAGTTTTGTAATTTTGTAACTGTATCAAGTGTAACCTCCATGGTGACCGGTGTAACATGCCGTATTGTGCTGTCTCACACCATGGAGGTATAAATGATGTACATGTACAGACGACACGTCACGAAATCGGCGGTCAACACCGTGCGCGGAGGGAAATTGAAACTTAATTTTGAAACTTGTTGAACTTCAATTTCAAAATGGCCAAAGTGGCCTCGACAGTTATTGATGTTCCTCAAATAATAATAACGACAAGTACCATCTATAGTGTGGGTAAGTATAGCTGGCTGCCATTGGCTCTAGTCATATTGTTTTGGATCTGCATTAATTTGCCTTTTTAAACAAAAGTAGTGTGTAGCCTTCTGTAGGTGTAATTATAACTTTCCAATTTAAGGGACAAAATTCATTTATCGTTTTTAAAGAGAAAAAAAAGGTTCCATGTCGAATGTAATTCAAAATTATTTTATCTAGATCTAAAAAAAATTCAAAATACAAGGGAGCCAAAAATTATGGGATTGTTTTGAGTGTCCGTTAAAACCACTCATTTTACAATATGACCCGGTAAAGCTAATTGCTGGAACTTAGAAGTTCAACTTTACCCTTGCCGCTGTGTATATTGCTCCATGATCGAGACCATACGTCAGACAGTCTGTAGACTACATCATGATGTTGGCCTATAAATTAATTGGTGGCACTATACTATATATATTTGTTATGTTTTAATGTGTACAACATTGGTAAGGTTGAAAGGTTAAAAAAGTTCACAAATTTACAAATAACTTACATGGTTTACAGAAGGTGACGGTGAAAAACTTCCCTTGAAATATTATTCCATGAAATGCTTTAGTTTTTGAGAAATGAGTAAAACAAAACAATTTTATCACGCATGATAATAACGGCTATTTCTTTTTATATTTCATATTTCGATTGAGCCTTTCACAGGTTTGTGATTTCATGTATATGTTGGGATGTGCAAAGTATGGACACTGGTCTTTGACAATTAACAGATGTTGTACATATCCTTAATATGCGAGACCCACTTCGGATTTCAGACCAATAAATAGCATAAATCTTATCCTTGTTTGTCCTTGTTTGTGCTGAATAAATCCATCCCATGGATAGTAATTAAATTACACATAGTTTTGATGAAAATTATCTAACTGTCTGCGGTTTATGGATTTTCGTTCTTGCAATATATCATTTTAACCCTTTGTTTACCGACGGGACTTTTGAGTCCCAGTCCAATCAAAGCATACTTAATTTAACTCTTACTTTACTGTTGGTAAACAAAGAGTTAAAAACAAGGGCAATCCTAAAAAATTATTATTCAACATTTTTATTAATTTCTCAAGTTGAAATTGTTCTGAAATTGGACAAAATTGGCATATATAAAAATAAATAACCGAGTCTGATTTATTATCTAATTAATCATCCATAAAGCCTTTATGTTAATTACTTAGCACATATCTTGATGTAGGTGCTATTATTATCCAGATCTTTTGAAATAATAAACCACAGAGAGAGCTACTAAAAATTAACCAGGCTCGGTTAAAAATTAAGCCAGACCCGGTTAAAAATTAAGCCAGACTCAGTTAAAGATATAAACCAGACTATAGTTTAATTCCACCGTATCCTTGAAAACTACCTTGGCTTGCTTAATTTTATTTTGTTAACCCACTTTTTACCCAGTTGAAAACAGCGTCGTTAACAAGTCCTGCAACATGACCTGGGGCCGTGTGTTACTTACATCTTGAAAACATAATCATAATGACTAATGTTTTTGTTACTAAAATGACTAATTGAAGCCAATTACAGAATCAATTAAATATACGGTAGTCCTAATTACATGTAGATCTAAGTAATTGCGGACCTCAGAGAAATAACTTCCTTAGTGCTTAAACACACATGATGATCTGAATGAAGATGAATATATTTGGAGCTAGTATAGATGACTTTTCTTGTGCTTGAAATGCCTGACACCTTTGATGTTGTTCATATTGATGTTCATGTTTTCTATTATACTAGTCTGTGCTGAAGTCTGAATGCTCAATTCTAACTAATTTACTGGGTGATGTTCATTCTAAGCATGTGTGGCAGCTGCTAAGCTGTCCATATTTCTTTTTTTAGAAGCTGATTGATGTTCCTTCAGTAGAGTGTTGAATACATCTGAAACATCCATTTAAACGATTACAGACTGATTGCGTGCTTTGTTAGATATACTGGTATACTAGTACAGATTCATCTTTACATGTCTAGTACCCAAGTACTTATAGTACGTGTGCCAAAAGTAAAAGGTTTACTAAAATTGAAATATATGTTTGGCTCTTTAAATGAATGTGTTATTTACACACTAAGTCAGTGTCATTTTCTTGTAAGAAGATTTCTCAGTGGGTTTTTGTGAGTGCTTTGCCTCTTCCCAGCCTCCAAAAATCATCCATAAATTGCATCACAATACACTCGTGTAAGTACTGTCATAATTTGAGATTATTCGCAAAGTAATTAAATGAAATAATGAATAATTAATGAAAACTTGCCTCTCTTTGACAAATGTTTGGGAGACTAAACTGAGCTGCCCTTAGTTGATAGCCTGTATGCAGTGCATTTACGAAGTGCTTAAAACAATAAAAAAAACTGACTTGACTTCATGTCAGGTCATATATTACCTCTGCATCCAATAATAATCATCATCAGGTTAATTTGTTATCTCATGGTCAATTAATACATACTAGCCATTAATCAGTGTCTATGGTGTAAATACATTTTACATGGTGTACATGTTTATGGAGGAGTACTCTATATCAAATTAGACCGCCTGTTATCTTTTAGAAAGATGTAATTGGTTAGGTCTGTCATCGAGCAGTAATCCAAAGATTGTGCTTTTAGGACACATCACGAATTCCCATTTACATGTACTTGTAGTACCCGGTAGTTAGAAGTACCCTAACTGTTTTCAGCCTCTGTTGCATACAATCTGGAAAGGGTCATAACATGCCAATTGAAAATCTTTGGATTGATTGTGTATACAGTATACAATGTAGCTTTAATTACAAACCTTTTCCTCCGTTGCATGGATACAAACAGTTTGATTGCCCATTTAATGTTCTTTTTAATGGTCTTTTTTAAAATGAATATTTGCCTGAAATGATATCTGCCGTCTTTTTCGATAGCAGTTGTCTAGTTCTCTTTCCTAAGAATAAAGTTTTATAGACCTCAGATTTTATGGCATAATTCAGTGTCATGCCTGTCTCCGTTGATGAAAGTTCATGAAAATTTCTAGCACGTGTCAGCCAGTCAGGTTTGAACCGGAACATTTTGGTTTCGAAACTTAGTGTAATAGTAACATTCTGGATATACGTACGTGTACGTTCTTGTATGTTGACATAATGATACTTCACTTTGTCATTGTCACACTAGTCTGTCTGTACCAAGGAGCAATTGCCCTGCCTGAAAATTATTTTTCTCTTTATTTACTTAATTTTTAAGGAAGTTGTACACCTAATATATATCGGCATGTATTTCCGGTTCGCGATAGAACTAGATAGAGTTTCTCAACTATCTAGTTTTTCACCCAAGTGCATGGTCAAAATAACGTGATTGAGAGAAGCCGGGGAATATCCAGACAAACGACATGTACTCATTCTTTTGTTGGTAGAGTCGTTTAGCACTGGAAGGTTTGGGCCTATGCCTTATGACATCATTATTTGTTGGATGAACTAACCCCTGCCAAATGTTATTTTCCCATGGCCACCCACAGATCTATTTTCAGATATCAGACCATTTTCAGTGGTACTTCTTGAACAAATTTTTTTAAATAAAAACCTGCTAAGGCTGGTTAGAATCTGTTTCTTGAATGTGTTTACAACTGGATTATGTTTAGAAAAAGTTCATTGTGTGTAAAGTAGACCTACACGAAGAGTTTCGTTGCAAATTTATTTACCTGCTAAGGCTGGTTATAATCTGTTTCTTGAATGTGTTTACAACTGGATTATGTTTACAAAAGGTTCATTGTGTGTAAAGTAGAACTACACGAAGAGTTTCGTTGCAAATTTATTTACCACACTTTGAATGTTAATTTCACTCCTAATAGTACCAATGGTTTTTGCACTGTTTCCCTTGTTAGTTTCTCAGAGTGTATGTGGTTAAAGTTCCATTGTTATAAATGTTCACAATGAACTTGGTATTACTGTTAGGAAATGTATAGTTGCTACAAATATTTATACAGCTTTCCTCAAGGTCCTCGATGTAGGCTCAATGATTGCGCTGTTATGATTCAATAAAAAACTAGTGTTATTATTGTGTACTTGAAATTGGAAAGTTCATGTACTGTAATATGTCAAGTATGGCCTACAAATTGATCACAATCAATACTGCAATGAAAGTGAACAAATGATTCCTGTATTGATTGAGGTCTGTAGCTACTCCAGATGATAAATTCTAGTTCATGGCCATGATGCAAAATTGAGATTTTATAGTTGCTACGTACGAATACTTGATTGTTGGTTTCGACTGCCACAAATCTGCTAGCAGAGGGGCCATTAACAAAAATCATAACTACATATAAATTTGATGTTTGTGTAGACAACATGAGTGTTCTGTATACCGGTAAGTCTTTCCCACAGATGTGCATACATAAATCCACTGATTTATAAGTTCACCTTATGATGTATACAATTTGTTTTTAATACAAAAAGCAATTATTGTATAGAATTAACTCGCTACATAACTTTAGGAGAACAACAAATTTGATTTAATCAATTTATTTTTCATTATAATATAGATATTGACAAATCAATCAGCTGCTGTTCACAAAAGCATATCTCATACTGTACATTGTAAGCAATAATTCAAATGTGGGGGCAGACCGGCCATGGATGTCCTCAGAATAACGAGTTATAGCTCATGGACCTACATTGTATAGCCTGTGGTAGGAATGGTGAAAATTTGTTTCTTTGCTAAATCCCTGCAAAGCCACTGTGCAGTAGCTGCACATTTGATGCCTATTCAGTTTTGTGCACCGATGAACTCTGCTGTATCTGTTCTTGTTTCTTCCAAAATGACTTGGGTCTATCCTGTCACAGTCCACAGTAGTTAAACAAAGGAAAAGCAGCAAAAGTCATGACCAAGGTCAATTCTTAACAGTTCTCAAAATTATCTCAGTACAAAGTAAGTATTAAAGAGAAATACGTAAAACCTAATTTGAAGTAGGCGCATTATTGTCGAAACTCTGATAATTAGATACATTGATGTATTATCAGCTATTCTTAGTTCATAGATATTACCCTCATGTGTGGTAGCTAGGCACCCTAACCCCCCATGCCAACCCCACCCTCTTCAAACCCCCTAAATATCTGATGCTAGACAAGAATAAAATCCGATAATTATCTGATATTTGATATTTCATCGATACCGCACATAAATGCCCAATTTGACAGTTTTTGCATAATTACACATTGGATTTATACAGCAGGAAGGATTGTACAAGTTTCCTGTATGACTTAACCAACACATTTGTTAAAATTGCCATTTTATTTGTGTGAACATGTTTCTTTTTTGACTGTTAAAACAAAATTCAAACTGATTATGACGTTAACTGCCACTTATTGAGAGTGCATAATCAGATAATATTATATGTAGTCTGAATATACTGTTGCATCTGGTGATTTTAATTTTATTGAAGCGTTTAATTTATTTTGTGTGGGTTCTTGTGTGTGTGTGGGGGGGGGGGGGGAGGGGATAATTTTCAAGCTCAATTTAGGTTTATTTCAACTGTACCGCTACAGTCTTATTTAATTGTATTGGAAGTTTTATTTTATGCATAATTTGATATTTTTGTTAACTTTCTTGGTTTATTACATAGCATACCTACTAGAGCAAAATAAATATGTATGGAAACAAATACTTACATTTTTACAAGTACTCATGTTTCCACAGATATGGCCTGTTTCGCTAATGCACCTATTCATTCTGCATTTTCTCAAAATGATTGACATTCGAGTGGTGGAAAATGCATGTTTTCAACAATCATTATTTTTTGTGATTTTTGTGAAATTAATGAACTGTATCGGTAGTAATAATAACTAAAACGTGCCAATAAGTTCCATTACAGTGGTTGATTTGTTCTTCTTGTTATTACCAGCCTTTGTTTGCTTTTGAAGATTGCAACGTACAACATCGGCATTCTCAACAACGACATAAAGAAAAATTATCTATGACCAAAGTTCACAGAGACCAGGAAATGTATGTCTGTTTGTAAAGGGGTTTGACCATACAAACATGCATATGCTTACATACATTACATACGCTTAGATCTTTTCCGTACTGTATGTATGTATTAAAGCATTTCAGTGTGAATATTTATCCCACTGTTGATAAAGCATTTTACAGGAAGTGGAAACTGTTGTCATACGGTGTAGCTCATTCGTGTCATTTTTAGTCTTGCTGATTAACAAAGATGCTGGAAGGTAGTGCTAGCACTAGAAGGATCGGGACATTGCACACAAGGAGTAAGCTCTGTATATGCATGTTTTTTACTGCCATCTGTTAATACACGTAGATCTATGCTATATGTTATCTCCCTGGGCTTGTTATCTTTATCATTTGTCATGTTATGTTTGTCATTAATTGAAAATTTGAAACTGCATTTTCGGTTTTCAAGTGTGTTATTATTATTGTTTATATTAGATAATCCCTGAAAATATGCATCACAGTATGTGCCAGGCATAGATGAAAAAAAGGCATAATGTGATAGTTTATACGTATAATTGTATACGCCAATATGTACATACGTGCATGTTGTATGCAGGCTGTTTGAGTAACAACCTTTGGGAAATACTGCACTGGTGCGTTCGTGCCCTACTTGCAAAGTAGGGGTTCAATGAAACAAGAAAAAGACATTCACGTTAAAGGCTACTAGTATTCGCACAATAGTTGGTAAGCATTGCCACATAACACGCGCACGTGGCAGGCAGTGAGTCCTATGGCATAATGAATGGTACAATTTTCCATCCGAATCACACTTTACAACGTCAACGACATATGCTGCATGGTAGCAAATTAGGCCATTCAGGCGTTGCACACTGCGACGTAATAACACACATTAATGTATTGTGATTAATATGTAGCGCCGTCTCACAGAGAGAATTGTGTATACACTGTATCATACATGTATATTGTTTTTTCTCTCCCTTGACAGATCTTCTTACTTGACATTTTTTATAGTGTTAACAAATGCTTTTCCGCACTTTTAACTGATGTAATTATTTGATTACTGTGCCAAGCAAACTGCATTTCCACTCAGTGTAATATTTGTATATGTTGGCAGCTATGTGTCAAGCCAAACATCTTGTGTTAAGTCTAGTTATTATTATGTACATCCAGTTCATATAGCAGCGAACTGCCAGAAAAACTGGAGCATGCCCCTTCTCTTTCACAAATATCCTGGGGTATTAATATTCTTTGCACATGGGACCTAGCCAGCTTACCATCCCATCTGAAGGACAGAGCAATTATAATTAAATGCCTTGCCTAAGGCAACAAGAGACAACAGAACTTGAATCTGATGCAGTAGACTGTGTAATGTAATATTTTAACTTGCATGAAAAGATTCTGTGACATTCAGTAAATAACTACATGACGGTATATATTGCATTGCCTATGTCAAACAGCATTCATTTTGCCTTGAACCGATTGCTTTACTGTATTTCCTTACAAGTATAAAGCACTAGGCTCATCAGCGACAAACTTTCTTGAGCTCTAATATCATGATCTCGTTTACATGCAGCCAATTACAGCGTGCAGTGGATTGGTAAGTAATGATACCATTTTAGTGATCACGCGATGACCTAAATTCTCGGTCATCGTACATTCTACATCGTGAGTATTGTTGTGTGGATGCAAATGAGCTTGCGCTAGATTGACTAGATCGAAAGTACAGTCGGGTATTAGCATAAACAGTAGATCAAATTCGGATTGACAAAAGGTCTGAGAATATTGCATATTGGTACCGTATAAAAAGTAAAAGTTGTCTTTTTCAATTCGATGGGTACACGTAAACTAACTTTCCACAAACAGAAATATTTGGTTTCTACAGTAAGTAGACATACCAATACCAAATTAATATTATTATGTTATGTGCCCATTTCTTTTTGGAGTTTGGGTTTTGTTAAGTAGAGGGTTTGTGCATTATAATTCTGGTAGCGTATATATAGGCCTGCCTATCTGTGTGCAGTGCATGTTGTGCGTATTTAAACACTGTTTTTTGTAAGAGGAATGTCCATGTTAAATGTGAATCGAACTGCTATGTTATTGTTTTTATGACGGCCTGAGTTAAATACAATATGGAACGAAACAGCATGCAATTTGGAACAAATAGCGTTTGATAGAACGAATTATTGCAAGACACTTGATCGACCATCCACCAATCAAATTACGTGGATTTATTCAGGCGATGTGTAAAAAACAAATAATGAATGTTTGACATTCATGCAATGGTACAAACATTTTTTGGAATGTTTTTATTTGACTTGGCTTGACATCAAATCTTTCACGTCAGGTAATTATTCATTCCATTGCATCCATAAATATTTTTTATTTTTTATATTAATCGCCTTGATATATCAAATTCCTGGATACTGAAAGAAAGAATAGTAAGAAACAAAGTTCTTGGTGATTTTTTAATAAAAAAATGGAATTGCATATATGTGACCCGCTCTGCGAAAAAGGGTATTAAGGGACGCTATGCTATTTCACATACAGGCATGTTTTATGTGCAAA
>JAVCKS010027351.1:0-10036 GCA_032273685.1 Pteraster tesselatus | reverse complement strand
ATTTCACAGTATTTATTGTTCCAAACATTTCACAGTATTTATTGTTCCAAACATTTCACAGTATTTATTGTTCCAAAAACCCCCCGATTACAGTGATTTGTACTCCGTTTTATACATAATCTCACAATTCTATTACTTTGGGGAAGAAGGAGGTAAATTGTTTTTATTTGTACCTGTTTTGAACTTGTTGTCTATTCTTTCACTGTTGACATCCTGTTAATATCTTCATTATGTTGTACGGTACTCATGTTGCAGGTTCATACAAAATGTGTACATTCATTATCATTTAATGTTTGTGCATTTTTATGAGCAAACCCTTTTGAAATAGGCTATGCAAATGCGAAGATAAATATAGTTCTTCTAAACTTCTATTTTTCGGTACCGTAATACTCGTAATTTCCCGCCCCAAAACTATGTGCAATTGGGCTAGTAGGGATGTGCCAGTGGAAAGGGGCCTATTTCTTCCAGTTTTAGTTATAGTTTTGAGTGAGATTTTTTTTCTGTCAAAATTTATGAAAATGGGTCGTCGTGACAGCTATTTTATTGACGGGAAAATATTTGGGAAAAAATGTCAAAATGTTTGGTATGAAATTGAGTTGGACATCATTTCAGCTATTTTGTTTTTCGTGATAAAAAAATTTGGCGGGAAATCGCAAAAAAATGTTTGTCTACAGCATAAAAGCAAAATAGGTTGAGGCAGATCTGACAAGTTTAGATTCGGGTCCCAAATTCATGAAATTATATATTCTTGGCACTCTCCCCTAGTACATCCCCCCGGGTTAAGTTGGGCTCAGGCGTAGCGTACCTACATGTACCCGTCATATAACTCGCTCATTCTGTCGTATGTTCTATACATCGATTGTGGTTAACTTTTGTTCCTGTGTGCCGTCCGTTGTTGTACATCCGTTTTATTCTTCTCTACTCGCCAGCTACTGGAGGACGTAAGAAGGGTGGTTCTTTCCAGACCGTCTCTGCTATCCACAGGGTATGGCTTATATATTCCACACTAGAGAGAAAACAAATCTAATGAGAGAATGTTTTCCCTACCAGCATCATGAGAGCCTTGCCGTCCAACCTGTACATGCATCCAGCTCTAATCTATGTGGATATAACACCTTTTCTTCGCTGTATAATGCCTGGCCTTTGGGTTTGCAGACCATGTTGCCTCTCTTCCTAAACCGATCCCCGCCGATAAAATCGAGGCCCTCACCATAAAGCAACAAAAAAACTAGTCGATTGTGTTCATTGCGTTAAGGGTGTTCGGGACAATAATAGACCAATGTGCAATAGTACCCAAGATCTGATGTTGGCTAGTATCTTAAATCGTCCTTTCTGGACTCACCATTGTCACCAAGAACACAAACTGCCCACAAGATGGCCGATATTTACGGATGGGTCTATTGATTCTGGATTGCCCCCGCAGTGAACAAAAGTGTATATAACCTGAGGCATAAATCCGATCCGAAGAATCGACCTTAGAGATTGGTTTAGGGTGGAGGCAAGATGGCTGCATACCCTGCTGCTTAATCCCAGCTAACATATCCTCTTGCTTGTTGTAAACCTTCCCCATCCCGTAACCTCCGAATCCCCCTTGCCCCTTCCCCGTTGTGTACCCTCTTTACTACGTCCCTATTATACAGGTAGCGGTGGCAGGGAACGCAAGACGATAAAGACTATTAGTGGATCGCACAGGGTTTGCATGAGCTATGGCTGGCTCCTCCTCTAAAATATGCATGAACAAAAAGTTTCCTTTTGTCTGCATTTCATTTTTCTATTAAGGCTGTTCCGCCCATGTTCTTAAAGCCTGCATGATAAAACAAAATGCACTTCATAATTCCCAAATTCCGAATTTTGAATTTTAGTTTCTTAAAAGACTGAACTAGATAGCACTTTTCAATATTTACAAACAAAAGAGTTGTTACTTTTGATTTTGCCAGGCAGTTGAACACATGATCAAACTGTGACGACAGACTACAGCATATGTATACTCTTACGTCTGATGTTCAGCAGGGTTGCAAAACCAATCGTAATGATATTAGAGAGTGCTATCGCCATAATCATTCGCTCCTCAAATTCTTAACAGAAGCACATCATTTCCGTGATCAGTGCTTGAAAATTTAAGATTTTAAAGTTCACATCTGTACTCAGTATTTCCGCTGGTGGTATCTCTTACATGAAACCCGTAATAATTGATCAGATTTTGTTCAAACTAGGCCGTGAATTCCATTAACAATTTTGGTGTGGTGGTTGCTTCATTTCATTGGGAACCATTTCCTCGTTTGAGTGCCTTCTACGAACCCAATTGATGTGTGCTTTTTTTCGTGAAAGTTTCAGCTAATGTCATATTTTTGTTGGTGGTTGAGGGATATATTTTTTTATAAAATCAGCATAGAATACATAATTTTTTTGGGACCGAGTACCAAAATAATGTTGATTCTGAGCAAAAACTTTTAGTTATTATTACAACTTCTGTCCTTCAAAATTCAAACGTCCATTGCATGGTGCTAACAATTTTCATTAAAAAAACAGGAATGTATGCCCTTCTAAAATGCATCCCTGTACCTGCTATGCTATGTACCTGCCATGCCTTGTGGCTGCTATGCTATGTACCTGCCATGCTATGTACCTGCCATGCCTTGTGGCTGCTATGCTATGTACCTGCCATGCCTTGTGGCTGCTATGCTATGTACCTGCCATGCCTTGTGGTTGCTATGCTATGTAACTGCTATTCCCTACAGCTGTGATACCATATATCTGCTATGCCTTCTATAGTTGCTGTATGCTGTATGATGCAAATATTAATTGCACTTACCTTACATTACAGGGAACAACAATATCCACTCGCCTATGTTTTCTAAGCCATTAAACTAATTGTTCAAATTGTATATAAAAGGCTCATTACTGAACGTTCTTTGATTATTGGATAGTCAGCAATGAGCACCTCAGTATGAATTAAAGCAGGATAACACTGTGTTCATTCGTTATTGATAATCTTGTATATCACACTGTTCATTGGTTGCTTTACATTTAAACGTTCTGCCCTGATTCCACTGAAAACTTACGCAGTGCATGCTGGGTAACCAAGTGATTGGGTCGCCAAAAAGTTGGACACCAAATTACTGTTAAAAAATAAATAAAATTCTGTTCATTACGAATCACGTAATCGTGCACAGAATGAACCAATGACATATGTGCCTAGCTTGCACACTGCGTAATACTTTCTTAGATCAGCAGCAACTATCGCAATGATTTCCTATTTGTGATTGGTAACTAACTGCCATTGCTTGCTTCGACAGCATACCGTGGGTATTTTGTCAAAGTGACAAACGCCTTTGTGAGACATTCCAAAAAGGTGTAAATAAGAGGCAATAATAATCAAGGTTGCCTTTGTTTTGCACACTCATATTTGGCGGCTGGTTACCAATCTACTCAAACAAAGACAGAGATGTTCTTCTTCAATCTAAATCGTACAGATAAAAAAAACAGCAAATGGCTGAATAAGTGCAGAATGTGCACTTGTATTGTGTGAAGAAATAGCTTTGTCTTTGGGTAATTTGCCTATTCCACTTCTGTTAGCCCACTAATTCTGCCACCGTGTGATCCCACTTCTGACACCGTGTGATCCCACTTCTGACACCGTGTTATCCCACTTCTGCCACCGTGTTATCCCACTTCTGCCACCGTGCTATCCCACTTCTGCCACCGTGCTATCCCACTTCTGCCACCGTGCTATCCCACTTCTGCCACCGTGTTATCCCACTTCTGCCACCGTGTTATCCCACTCCTGCCACCTATGAATGTTGTTGCACTTCTGACACCGTTTTCTTTGTAAAAAAAATCACGAACAGGAGCAACTGAACCGTCTGCTGTCGACCCTGATGAACACCAAGCCCCACTTTGTCCGCTGCATCATCCCCAACGAGAACAAGAAGCCCGGTGTGCTTGACTCCCGTCTCGTGCTTCACCAGCTCTCCTGCAACGGTGTGCTAGAGGGTATCCGTATCTGTCGCAAGGGATTCCCCAACAGAATGCCCTTCTCCGACTTCAAGCAGAGGTGAGGCTGCGGCCTGAACTAATTGTTATTTCCCCCCCCCGTCCTAGTAACATTACTAGGCCGTGATTACTTTAACCTGTACTTGATTTGAAAAATACTCCAAGGTAATTGTTGTTTCCTCCTTGGCCCCCAGGTACATGATCCTGGCCCCCAGCTCCGTGCCCCAGGGTTTCATGGACAGCCGCAAGGCCTGCGATCTCCTCTTGAAATCTCTGGACTTGGAAGCGAACGAGTACCGTATGGGCCACACCAAGGTATCATATCTTAGAAAGCATAAAGATCCCAAGAAATAGCAATCTTCAGATTCTAGTCTGAGACAAAGTATATAACACCGGTTTAATTAAAACAAAATGGAAGATTTAGAAAGACACTTATTGTTTGCTGGTTTATAGGTGTTCTTCCGTGCCGGTGTCCTTGGTCAACTTGAAGACATGCGCGACAAGCGTCTGTCCAGAATCTTGTCGTTGCTACAGGCCGTGTGCCGTGGTTGCCTCATGCGTAGGGTCTACAAGAAGATCTTGGATCAGAGGTGAGTATGCTAGAAGCTAGAGAATCGTCTCGCTCGCGGTATTGTATAGTCGAGACCTTTCCTGTGAGATCTTTGCGATTTTCATCTCCATAAACGGGAATTTCCAGTGACAAAACAGTAAAGAAGATAAAATTGCATCTGTGCATATGATTGTTTAGCGTAGCTAAGCGGAAAATCTATCTTTAGAGACCGTTGGATTAGTCAACCCAAGAAAATCTAAAATTGATGCGCTCGGCCCCGTGATTATTTTGAAAAATGGTCTTCTCTCGCTCCACAAGGGTCGGATTGGCTGTACTTCAGCGTAACATCCGCAAGTACCTTGTGCTCCGCAACTGGGGCTGGTGGCGTCTGTACACCAAGGTCAAGCCCCTCCTGAACGTGGCCCGCGCCGAGGATGAGATGAAGGCCATGGACGAAGATCTCCAGAAGGCCAAGGACAAGGCGGCCAAGGAGGAGAAGGAGAGGAAGATCTTAGAGGAGAAGAACCTGGAGCTCCTCAAGGAGAAGAACGACCTCTTCATGCAGCTCCAACGGGTAGGTAGCATTCTGGTAGTCTCATCAATTCAACTGGTGTGTAGACTAGAGCATTTCTTGATACAAATAAGTCCCCAGGATTGATTGTTATTAAACAAGCTTCCCGTCTGCTGTTACCGTAACAGGATCAGGATGGATCAGTTGAACTCGAAGAGAAGCTAGCCAAGGTCATGGGAATCAAGGTTGATCTGGAAACTCAGCTATCTGTAAGTAGTTCTAAGCTTGCCAAGACGAGACAGTCCTTAGCCCCGTCTGCTAAGTTAACTTGACAGAACTTATCACATCTGTGCGCCATTGTCGAGTTTACTCGACAAGATAACAAAATTTGCTTTGAACGAAAATTGGTGGTGAAGTGCCTGATATATATAAGTGTGTGATTACGGCATTCATCTGTGTGTTTTAGTTTGTAATCTTAACTACCATATTTCTCATCTTTTCTATTGTCCCTCTCCACCCGATTCTATTCCTTGCCTCCAACTCTACCCTTGTCTCCGATTCTACCCCTTGTCTCCGATTCTACTTCTTGTCCTCGACTGTTCACCTTGCCCCCGACTGTTCCCCTTGTCCCCAACTGTTCCCCTTGTCCCCGACTGTTCCCCTTGTCCCCGACTGTTCCCCTTGTCCTCGACTGTTCCCCTTGTCCCCGACTGTTCCCCTTGTCCCCGACTGTTCCCCTTGTCCCCGACTGTCCCTCTTGTCCCCGACTGTCCCTCTTGTCCCCGACTGTCCCTCTTGTCCCCGACTGTCCCTCTTGTCCCTGACCCTCTTGTCCCTGACCCTACCTCTCCTGTCGTCAGGAGCTGCAAGCCCGTCTGGAGGATGAAGAGGACGCCAACGCGGACGTCTCTGCATCCAAGCGCAAACTGGAGACAGAATGCGGAGAAATGAAGAAAGACATTGAGGATTTGGAGATCACTTTGTCTAAGGTAGTGATTGCACTAAACAGTAACCCACTTACACCCATCCTGCCGATGTGATTGGTCAGCCCTGCAAATTGTTATGAGTCTCTTGTCCTATAGGAGGGGGGGGGGAGGGAGGGAGGGAGGGGAGGGGAGCATTTTCACCAGCATACAGTAGCAGTGTTTAAGGATAGACAGATTTCTTGCAGAATGTGGAAAAAACTTACAAAAAATGATGAGCAGTAAGGATGTGCATTAAGTCTTAGTCTCTTGGTGGGTGTGAAAACCCTTATCACGAGAACTAGTTTAAAATCATGGGGTTGTGTGGGTTACCCCCAGGGTTTTTTGTCTGGTATTTTTTCCCTCGACTTCTACATCTCATAATTCATCTCCGACCCCAGGGAGGTTCAGGATATAGATATTTTTGGACAAGAGATTCATCGAGTGCAGTGTTTGCATGTATCTCCTGCTGATTAAACCAATGCCAGATAATCTATTTTAGCATGTTCGTGAACCCTGATTTTATGTCAGCATTCCAGTCGATATTCCCAGCTTTTACCGTTATTTGAATTTCCTGTACATCATTGTCACATATCGACATAAAACGAACGTTTTATCAGATTTCAAATATCAGATGAATGTAGTGGTTAAAATAAAAACCAGTTCTCAGTGACTGGTCCCATACTGTTTGGCATAGTTTTAGTCGGCTGGTGCATGGCATGGATACCAGTGATTTATATAAACGGAACCACAGGAATGATGGGGTGGACAGACATTGACTCTGGTGTTTTCTTTCCCTGTTTGAGCTTCTATTTCCAGCTTTTCTCTCATTTGTTGCGTGTTTGGTGTGTGCGTGTTGTCGTGGATATCCAAGTACATAGGCACCCTCAACATAGGTTCCTGATTACCAGTGACATAACAAATGTCAACTTAGCCCGTGGGGGACATACCAACCGATATAATTAGTTTTCAAATTGTCCTTATGGTAACAAACTTTCCAGCACATTTGTGATAAACAAAATAACATGAACTGATAAAATAGCAACCAGTGAGACCCAGTTATTTTGTTTTATTAAAAAAAAATTATTAATAGGACAGTACAGGACAAAGTTAAACAGACCTAAAGTTTCCGAAGAAAATGTTACTCACAGTGTATTTTGAACGGTTTAAAAAACATATTTCAAATATATTTCGAGGAATTATGTTTTACATGAGTTTCTGAGTGTAAATTGTTTTTGTGTAGATAACCATCCACAATTATATTTGCATATCCACAATTGCATGTCTTGTTTCCTGACTTCATTGTGTGTGACTTCATTGATGTTTGATCACCATCTTTTCGCCTTTTCAGCTATATTTTTTATATTTAACGTGTCTCAAATGCTTCCAAAATTTAGTATTTTTTCTATCATTGACCAGTTACTCTCAACCCCAAATTTTGACATTTTTTCAGTTATCCCTTTCAAATTGTTTTGAGCTCCATGCTTGAGATTCCCCCTTTGAATTAACTGGCTTGAACTTCACTGGCATGAAAATTTTGCTAGTTTGATATATGAGATAGATTAATAATAATAAAATTATATTTTCTAAAATATGTACCAGTTACGATTTGACCTGTTTGACCCGCTAACAGTGCCTCAAATTTCCTTGTGATCTTCATCTAAAAGAAAACTAATTTGAAAATATGAACACCTTGTTGCAAAATATTATCAAAATATTTCATTCTCTTTTTCCCCTTAAAATAGCGTATTTCATAGATACTTGTTAAATAAAATTTTTACAAAAAGTAGATTCCAGTTCTACAAATATAGTCTTCAGTTCTTGCGTTAAGGCCCTGTCCAAAAAATGCCAAACTTTCAAGCTAGAGATGAACAAAGTTCATTTTGTGTTTCTTTCATCCATTTGTCAATGTTCGTTTTTGTTTTTGTAGTAAATGTTCCTCCAGAATTTTATTTGTATGTTGGTTCATTTTATTGGTAAAAAAGTCTTCGCCGCTCAGGATATTCTTAAATAGATCTCATGATGAATTTGTTTAGGCCTCCTGACCCATGCTGGGAGCCCAATAAACTGGATGCATTTTAAAATACAATATATGGCACTCAGCTTCACTAAATGTAGAGTTCAGTTTGCGCAGTAAATGTCAGGGTTGAGATACCTACTGCTTTTGATTGACAAAACTACCACAACGTCATTCCTGAAGACGATGTGTAACTGTGTTCCATTTGACGTCAAACCTCCTACCCATTAGCACTCACGAACAATCAGGATTGTTCTTTACATTGGAATGTAAGACGTTTCTTTACAAAGGAAAAAACATCAACGTTAATTTGTAGTTACAATAAAGGATACTGGGTGGGTACATCTACCAATGCAACAAGGAATACTGTCACAAAGTTACACACCCAACCCAATAAACATCAGAACGTTTTGTGATTGCTGTTAATTACGAACTGCCAGAAATAAACTGGCCATATGTCCAATGCCTTGAGTCGATCTTAGACTAGAAATGTCTTGTTCATTTTAGTGTACCATCTCATTTACTGTTTCATTTTTGTTCTGTCCATGGAATATTACGTTTCTCATCAACAATTCATACCTTCTTTTTTCTGTTTTAAAGAGAAACAGCTCTTAAAGTCAATGTTCTATCTACTCCACATTCAATGTGTTCTGATCACTGTAGCAATTAAGATGGGTTGTTTAGTGCATCAGTACAGCAGGCAGTGGTAGCCAAATCATTAATGTTTTTCTCTTTAATATAATCTTAGTTTGAATATTCATCATTGCCGTATATATACATAGATGCTTCTGACCAATCAGTGGAAAAGCTGTCAATTAGATTTGCATATAGCAATGTATTGAAAATATTTTTCTTATATTCAGTCAATTGAATGCCTTTTCAAATACTACAATGGATTTGAACAATCAGTTGGCGTGTTGTCAAACCAATTTATGTCAACAATTTTTTCCCGCCAATTTTCATACAACCAATGGGGTACAGTCTCATCTGACCATAATTTGCATACATCCAATCAGAGTGGGATGAAATGCCCTCATTTACATCTCTCACTGTGGTTGGTTATCCACTCTTCACTAATTTGCATACATCCAATCAATGAGCAGGAACAATTTCCCTCCGTCCACTGATTTGCATACATCCAATCAGTGAGTGGGAAGCAGTCCCCTCATCTGCATCTCTTGCTGTGATTGGTCAGGTTGAGGATGAGAAGAAGGCCAAGGAAGCTCAGATCAAGATGCTGAATGAGGACCTGGCCGCTCAGGATGAGGTCATTGCCAAGCTGAGCAAGGAGAGGGCTTCCTTGGAGGAGACCAACCAGGTAAGCCCGTAACTAATAGGTTCCATCGATGTCATTATCTAGCACTCAAAATATTAATTTTAGAATTTGAGGCCCGAACTTGTGCAGTTAGCCCCAAATGGATCCAAACGCACTTCTCTGGCCCCAAACGCACTTCTCTGGCCCATTATGCTCTCAAGTAGTTACAAAATCTTTTATAAAAACATGGTGGGTTCATAAATTAAAAAGCAATTGTGAAGTATATGTAGAATTATCGAATATAGAACAGTTACAGGCGAAAAACCGCTGTCTTTTTCATCTCAATAGCAATAATTGTGTCCAACTCTTTTAATGAATGGCTCTTAATGTGACCGCTACAAAAATGAGTTTGATTGTTGACTGAATCGTGTTCGATTGTTCCCGTGCGTTGACTACATTTTAGACGTAGAATGAGTTTGTTGTAGTTGAGTCTGATTGTGTCAGCAACATTTGTGGATATTTTCAGAAAACAATGGATCAGCTACAAGCTGAAGAGGATAAGGTGAACCATCTCAGTAAAGCCAAGGCCAAGCTTGAATCCACCGTGGACGAGGTTAGTACTAGTGGAAAGTCAACTAGTTTAGGAATGGTCTGCTAATGAAGTAGTGGAACCAATAAAGTGTGGAACAGTAAAAAAAGGTTTCTATTATACTCCACTAGTTTTAACAATTTTTTGCTAGAACTAATA
>JAVCKS010027330.1:0-12835 GCA_032273685.1 Pteraster tesselatus | reverse complement strand
TGCATGAGTGTACACGCGCCCACGTAGTTACACACACCCGCCGCGCCGTAGGAGGTTTGATGTCACATCGAAAATTTGGGTAGTCCCGCCCAGTCATGATAAAGCAAAACATAGAGCCGTCAGGTGAGGTCCCGAAAACAGGTGATTAATAATTTATGAGATACCGTGCGTTTCGCATTTTGCAAAAGTGGGCTGTCAACTTTGGAGCTTAATTTTCGGAAAATAAAATTGTTTCTGAAATTTTCTTTTACTTATTTTGTTTAACATAACGCTAAACATTAAAATAAGGCAAACTTGTACTTGCCATTGTGATTGATCTTTAGGAGTCATAATAAAAAAATAATAATGGATCCATTTTGCGGCGTAAGAGGGGACACCATCAAAAATTGGTACCCTTATTTATGGAAACATCCATATACATAGACCAAAATACACGTATATCAAATTGTTCCCTGTTATGTCTCTGATCTGAATTGAGAGTTCAGGGTTACTGACTACATGCCTCACTGCAGAAGAGTTAAATTGCAAAACAATTTCCCAAAACGATGCTCATGGAATGCAGTCTGTGTTGATGGATGACAGAACCTTTGTTGCTTAGTGTATGTGTGCTCACGTGTGAAGCTATTAACGATACGTCCGCAAACTGCACCTGCACCTAGTGACTTATATCCATAGCTAAATATTGCAGAGAGAAACAACGCCGTTGTTAGAGTATGTGTCGTTTCATTTTTTGGGGAACATTTTGAATGTTGGCTGTTTCTTGGCAAAGAAAGTGGTTGATTGGCATTTCCACCGGCCGACCTCTGAAACAACAATTTCAACCAGAGATTACAGACCCCGCCCCTTCGGTGGCATGTGCCAGAAGGTAAATCAAATTGTCGATTTTGGATACGGTACAGTCATTACAAATAGCGCCCCCATCTGACTTTGCATCCAATTGGTGTGTATCATGGTAAGTATAGCTAGCCTATCAGAGACGTCCCTTGTGTATGATAATTAATGACTTTGTCAAGTTCCCTGATGATGCGAACAGCTTCTTTGAAAGCAAAGATGGATTCTGCAACATGAGACAATTTCCTGGTGTAATCGGGTGTGTAGATGAAACGCACATTATGGAAACAACGACCCCATGCGAATGAAGCTGACTATGTAAATATGAAAGGCTATTCCTCCATCAATGTCCAAGTAATCTGTGACCGTCGTGGAAAGCTGACTAACACTGTTGCCAGATGGCCTGGATCGGCACATATGACAGCAGGATTCTCAGGAGCAGTCAAGTGTGGGAGATGATGGAAGGCGGAAGGGTTCGTAAATGAAACTATAGGTGACAGCAGATATCCATGCCGCAATTGGTTGATGACCCCCTTGCATGCCCAAAACTACGAAGGAAAGCAGCTACATTTTCGTAGTATGCAACTAGTTAGCAAGGTTCTTGGAATAGTTGTGTGCATTATAATTTAGGAATCAAATACATAGTTATGAACTAGGAATTTTAGAATGTAACTAGGCCTTAGTTGGCAACTAAACTAGCAATGTTTCGTGCATATCGGCCTTGGTGTAGTATATGGGTGATTCCATAAATGTGGGGGCCAGTGAATGTTGGTGTCCCTCTTACTATGTAAAATTTGTTTCCCTATATCATTACCAACGGTGAAGATATTTATTTAATTGTAGAACTTGTATACCTAAAGGTACAAAGGATGAAACATCTATAGCTGATTTCATGAAGGAATTAAAAGTTCATAAAAAGCCCACGGTTTCACGTGTGAAATGGGACACCAAGGTTTTGACATTTTATAAACTAATTTTGAGATGTGTTTGTTGTAATCAAATGCTACTATGTTTAGATACGCATATGGAAATTAAATTGTTATATTGGTGTCTCATTTACTCGTGAAACCATGAATGGGATTCATGACAGGGTATTTTGACATTTCCGGAGTGAATAATGTCTGATTTTGGTTACAATTAATTCGGAATGTTAATATCGTTAAGTTATACTGAACTTTATTATTGAATCACTTGTAAATCAATGTTTCTATTTTGGGGCAAAATGTCACGAATTGGTATCTAGCGATTACGTTTCCTAAAAATCTTAATACCGTAACATTTCGCTGTCACATTCCGCTATGTGCTTGAAAGCACGTGGGTTCGAAGCTCGAGAAAATTACACACAAAACTCATATTTTACTGACATATTATTACAAACAAATCAATAATTTAACTTAAAATGGAATATCTAAACATAAACTACCGAATACCGCCCACTTCTGTCACCACGGCACTTCTTCCTCTTTAACCTAGCACTCCTTGCCTTGTAAAGTGGCAGCTGGAAATATAAAAGGTACTCGCTTTGTCTTATGAGAAATATTTAAAATATTTAGACAAAGCAATAATACGGGCCTTAGGTCGGAAGTTTGGCGAAAAATAAAGAGAGCAAATTTTGAGTTTTTACGGGTTTTTTTTCAAGAAGGTAATAGGAGGATGGAATAAAAATAATAACAAAATTCACCAAATACCTTTTTATTCTAGGCGGCTAAAACGTAATCTTTTTCCCCCAAAAATAAGTGAAACTTACGTCTGAACGAAGACCTGGTTGTTGGCCTTAGTACCGCAGCTGGCTCCTGCAAAATAGACATATAATTTAACAAACATCTATCAGTGTAGTAAACAAATATACACAATTCATGCTACATCGTACTGGGAAAGAAATAATGAACAGGGGAATGTTGCATTTGCAGTTTTCTTGCGTCAAATCAATTAATGTGACGTTTTGGTAAAATAACTGGGGACCTCTACTCTAGCTTACTTAAATACATGTATACGTAGCCTAATCGCTATAGACAGCTATTCGATTTACGGTACTCGTTCATAGAACATAAGTTATAGCCTAGGCCTAGGCTACCTGTGGGAGTCCGGAGACTGAAACAAGTTTACATCGCAGCTAACTTTATTAAAAGAAGTGGCTACTGTCATGTACGATGATCGCATTTCACATGCGCATAACGGGTTATGGGCTTGGGGTTGGGTGCTAGGGCCGGGTTAGGGTTAGGAATCAGACTAGGCCTAGGCCCTAGCTAGCTAGGCCCTAGTTATGTTCTCTTTTAGAAAGGAGCGGGCCCCGGTGGGTGGGTTAGGGCAGCGCTACAGAGAGTGCTTCCCGGTATAACACTCTAGGTGTTAACATAAGATTCGGATTATACAGACAGGGAAGCGGAGACTGGTAATTTAACTCTATAACTTAAGGATGACCGATGGTTTAATCATATGCTGTATTCCGTTATGATCGGACGCCATCTTAACACACAACAACAGTTCGTCAGTATACTACGCGTAATTTACACAAGGGAAAGTATGGTGTACTAAAAGGGCCAAGTAACAATAGATAATAACATTAGGGTGCATACACTATGAATAGTATGATACAGTGGATGTAACCCCGTTATACCGGGTTCAAAATCCGCAGCAAATAACTTATTTTAAATTTCTAAAATAATTATAGGAATAGGGCCTACGGTGATTGTCCTGCAAATAAGCTAGGCACTAGCCTCACACATTCTGAGGTAATAATTAAAGGCTTAACCCTAGTCTTGCCTACAAAGTACAATGTATGGCCTGTGGTAGGACTAATCCCGTGTCATCAGATTGTCACTTACCATCATTAGTGCTCGTACTTGTATCATTTTTATCATTGGTAACCACACAGCCCATGTAGCTCATTGTTTTAGGCAATGATCATACAGGTCACTACCCCAAACGAAGATGAAAACGAGTATAAGCAGAGCTAGCTACAAACCAGAACAGTGCACACAGTAGGCTACAGCGAGTAGTACAACAAACTAGACAACAACAAGTACTATTAAACAAGAATCACTAGTATTAAAACTGGCGATTTTTGCAAAGAAGGCGTTTACTGCTGAATGCAGCGCGTGCGCGCGTCACGCTCTGCCCCCGATCGACGCGATACGTGAAATACACAAAGCTAGCTTTGTGTATAATTTGAACTATAAAGTGCAGCAAAATGAACTGTACAAAATATCAAGGACCTAAAACCAACAGTCCGGATCCAATGCTCAAGCTTATTTTAGGGTCAGAAGTTTAAAATGTGTGGTCGTCAAGGAGACCAGTACCAGTGATCTTTAATGGGAACTCGCGCGTTTAACGCGCACTCATTAACAATATATAATGCGCAGCCATTCTGTTATATAAACCGTACCTAAAGCTAGCTAGCTCCATCATTAGATCTATGATTTAGTAATGGAGCCAAAAATCATTCATGGCTGGCACATTCCGATCAACTAGCTAGTTAAGTGATTCCGATCCGCGCGCCGTGCGTTAACGCGTGCAGGGTGCCAGTCGAGCCAGTTATACGAATGTTAAAACTCAAAACGGTTTGCTGAGAGCAATAAGGCAAAATAAATTTAAAAAACATGTTTAGCGTCTCCGCCCGCTTCCTTTTTAGAGGGCGCCTCCTTTTTTCTTTTCTTTTTTACGAAAAGAATTAAAGAAATAATGTTTTCGGAGAAAAGCAAAACCGTCTGGTTTTTGGACTATGTCGGCAGCATTATGGAGAGACTATTTTAAGCACACAATGTTCGCCGTAATGGGAAATAGTATATTGTACAGCTGCTTGGAAATGAATAACATTTTTATGAGCAGTTATTTTTTGTAGCAGTATTGTTTAGTCACCATACGTTTCAATAGTTAGCTTTCTTACTCCCAATAAGTGCGACATCAAAATAGGCTAAAGTGACGTCATCTTGAACCATAGCCGTTCATTTTGGAAACTGTCAGGCGGCCATTTTCGCCATTTCGCCTAACAACAACATTGTCAACTTGATTCAAATAGGCCTATGCTTCCCGGTAGATATAATACATTAAAATTCGAATAATCAGCTCCGTCCTCTGCCTCAATGGCGGAGTCGAAGGGGAGGGGAGGGGTAGGGTAGGGTTAAACACGGACTGGGAAGGAGGTTCCTACCACGCACCCTCCCCTGTTATAATGGTAGCTCCCCTCCCATACTGCTTCCCTCCCATACCGCTCCCCTCCCTCTCCCCCCTCACAACCCTACCCCCTCCCAACCCTACCCCTCGGCCCCTTCATTTTCGACAGCGATGAACTTTACACTTGATGAAGAAAGATAATTGTTTCGGAAAACGTTCGGAGGAATAAACATTTCGCCGGCAACTCCTACCATAGGCACATCCCCAACCGTTATTGGAAGCATCGGCCGTCAAAATAAATGTACGAGTTTCCAATGTTATGATCGCACTCATAAAGCCAAATCAATCTTTGCTATATCCGACAATTTCAATTTGGCATCATTGTTAATTTTGTTATGCCCCATTAGAGGCTGTGGGCTTTGTTCAGTTATGTCTATCTATATTATTTAATGTACCGCTGCAGGGCAACCCTGAGAGCTGGTGTAAAGCCATTTGGCATGGTTTTTAATTGAAATAGTCTCTCTTTCCACACACACAACATCATAATCCTGTCCTTAAAGTCCATTGATATGCAAAATACAAATTTTTGTTATGAGAGTAAGTGCTGTTTTCGAGGTTTTAACTTTGAAATGGTGCTGTTTCAATGTGCTTGTTCAACTGTTTCAAATCCAAATTTCAGGTCTGTGGCTCCCATTCTGTTTTTCCCTAACAATATGTTAGAAACGAATTCTCCCTGTTCATGACAGATTCGTTCTATAACCTCTTTTACTATGAGCTTAGTTAATTCAGCATCACTAGTCAATAATTTTATGTTCAACTTGAGAAAATGTAAAATTTTTTAAGGAGATTGCTTGGTGGGGCTTAAAAGTAAATTCGATCAATATCAATTCCGTTGCATATTTAACATAAAAGCCGGGAATCTCTGGTTGTTCTACCCCACTGGTCAGCATTAAAGGGTCCATGAAATACGATTTGTATTACTTTAAACAAGAGTTTATTACTATATAAACGATATTTGATATTTTAACGGTATAAATATGTCCCGCAAATAATTTTAAAACAATCGGTATATGTTTGGGGGATTTAGCCCCGCCCCTCGAAAATCGTAGTTTTGCATGACGCGTTTTACGTCAACATAGTAAGTCAGGCTTTACACGTGTGTGACACAGTATACACAATCGCAGTATTTTGCAGCTTTATTCTTAAAATTTGGGCCTTGAATGATATTTCCTTAGGAAAATGCCAAACAGGTGTGTTGCTGCTGGGCGCAGCAACACTGCTAGGGATGGTGTTAGCGTCCATTTGTTCCATTGGATCCAAAATATCGTAGGATTTGTACCGCTAAAATCAGGCTGACGAGGGCGAAATGGACAGGCCCGTCCAAACACAGTACATGTACATGTAGTTTGTACAACGGCCACATTGCTTCGAAACGAGCATGCACGAATCATTTGGCAGGACGACAAAAGCTACTCTGAAGCATGATGCAATACCTACCATAATCTCTTTGAGCAAGAAGGCAACCAAGAAGCCATCGGAAAAGGAGAAACCTCGAGGAGCGTTCGTCGAACGTAAAAAATGCGGCTAAGTTTCATCCTTGCTTCAGAAACTTTTCTCAACATCTGGCCGGTGGAGTCGAGTCGACTCGACTCCGTGGCCAACATTTCGGATGAATTTAGGCCTAACTTTTTAAATGTTTTTTTCGATAACCTCCGGATTTCAAGCAGAATAAACAGTTTAGAATAATGGTTTATATTAATTAATATATCACGATATCGGTAAATGTTTCATAACATGATGACAAAGTCCGCTCACGACCACCGCGCCGACCGTGCCTGCCACCGGCACCGAGGCTAGGCTAGCTCACGAGCCGCGCTCCGGTCGCCGCACGCGTTGACTCTCGGGCGGTACATGAGCTAGCTGCACGCGCGCCGACATGACAGGGATGTTGCCGTCGGGCCGGCCCAGTGGGCCATAGGCATTATTCACGCGGCATGCCATTGTAATGCTGGTCGTCGATCGACTGCGAGTTTCCCATGTTTCTTCATCAATAGGCGAGTTGACCCGAATTGTAAACATTCATAATACGCAAACACACAAGGCATGCCACCGTCTGGTACCACTGTGCGCGCTCTTGTTTGAGCCATAGTAGTTTGTGTATAATACACTGACTGTATGGATGTCACGGCCAGCACCACCCTTAGCAAGTATTTAATTTCAAACGAGGGGGGTGATATTTTAAACGCTAATTAAACATAACAAAAGTCTGTTCAAAATTTTTCAAAAAGTACACATTTAACGATTAAAACAGGGGTTGCATGTTCACTACTGCATAAACCCTTTAAGCACTTTCGATACTGTATAGTTATTTGGTTCAGTGCTAAGTTACAATAAAAGCTTTTGGACTTTTTTAATCAACTGATAGTGTGTTCACCTTTACTTTACACCAAACATGCATGTACATTGTCGAGTGTGTTGACAATTTCAAGTTCGTAATCAGACTTGCGCGCCCATAGAACAGCGCTGACAGACAATTTAGCGCACACAGGAATGACTCCTCGGTGATGCAGTCAGGTGACATCACAAAATGTCTGCTGCCGTCAATTGAAGGAAAGGTTTCTCAATCGCCGTTCGGAATGATAAAAGAATTACCAACTTTACCCCTTTTGTTTGTAAATTTCTGAATTAAATATTTTTAAAATTGTAAAATAGTATTCCATTAACCAGTTTACGGGAAAAAAGCAATACAAATTAATGTGATTGAACAGTCTGCGACTCACTTTTCAGAATCAAGCTGCGTCTAAGCTACGACCGTCGGGAACATATCAGTCGCCGATTGTTTGCGATCTGAGCGTAACTACGAGGGTATTAAGACGATTGGCTTCAGTCGCCGTTCGAAAAAATCAACAGTCTCAAGAGTAGAACAATTTCAACTTCTGCGACATGTTCCCGACAAGCGCGCAATAGCCAATCAGCGTAAGGCCAAGCTAGCAACAACAAAAATGGTGGCCGCTGAATGGGCTGACGCCAGTAGGGGTATAGACGTTTGTAAACGTCACGTGATCACACTTGTGTTACGTCACGCAACAATCGTCATAGATTTCCCGTGCGTGACCTGAGCATGGTTGTGTCGCGATAACGCTTGTTCCACGTGTAAGTGGTCACGAGCAAAGGAATGTGCATCCGACAGAGGTTCTTCAACCGTTAAGGGGTTAGGACCTCTCTCCGTTTGGGACTATTTATTCACTCCCTGTATTCTGCCAAAACTTACCTAACCTGCACCAACTGGTAAAAGTTGTGCAGGCAGTAATTAGCCTAGTTATATATATATGCAGGGCCTTAACAGACTATAAGAAGAGCGCCACCGCGACTTGTAGGCCCCAAAACCGGGATCGGAGAATTACCAATTTCAAATTTCGGCATGCAATGATAATTGGAGAAACGTATTCCTTTAGAGTGAAATCCAGGTAATTATAAAAACCAGGCAATTGTACATAAGTTTCATCTCGGCAAGCTTCCATTACACACAGCCACCGGGCTTGAGCACAGACTTACAGTAGGCCCCATTATTTTCGTACTTCGTTTGCCCCCAGTTTTTCATAGGCCCTAGGCACAATGCCTATCGTGCCTAATGAATATTACGGGCCTGCTTACAAAGCGTATAGTAAAACGTTTTCCCTGGTTCGCCTGATCCTGATGATGCCAAGAAGTCAATCGGGTTTTCGGTCCCTGCCGAATTTCTCGTAAAGGGGCCTATACTCTCCTTCCACGGCATCACCTCTAAATTAAAACCGGAACCAGTTCCATATTACACAAAGCCGTGTGCCTAATAACATTCACCCGCTTATCCGAAAACAAGGTTAGAGACGTTATCGTTGGTTGTATACGTTTATTCCCGATGTGGCGGTCTCATCTGTAGGCCCGGCCGGGATACTTAGAAAGCCCGAGGACGACACCTGGCATTTCAGCACGTTTGTAGCCGCGAAAGTTGGTGCTCCAATGTGCTCAGATATCCCAGTTTATGGAACGTCCAATACTCCAATATGCTGATAATACAATACATGTATAAGAATTCCCATGTATTAACCTAAAGTTGAGCGAAAATGACGTTTTGTCACCGGCTGTGACTTGGAGTTGTGGACGTTGGATAGTTTAGTGTTTAAGTGGTGCTGCGTTGTACGTTTATCCAGTGATGTTTGGCCATTGTGTGTTTCGCTCCTATGTTTAGGTTACACGATTGATATGTTTTACGAAAGTCATCGGTTTTAGATTGTTCAATACTCAACACTCCAGAAGAATGTGTGTAATTAACTATATTGGAAACCGATAGTAAGCTGTGTTTCGTAAATCTATAAGAGAACCTTTATCTAAATAAGCTATTGATCACAGAAACGGATCACCACTAGGCGTAACTAAAACTTGTTACTGTTTTCACGTATTTTGTTTGTTTGTTTGCTATTGCAGGGGTCCTGTGCAACCGGTTGGTAAATCATTCGAGAAGGTAAAGACTTCGTTCGAGGTTTGTTGTCAAGCCTACATACTCACCTTATTATTCGTTGATTCCGGATTAATTTTAGATCTACAGTGTGATTGAGAAGCTCTGTTATTATTCATACGATTCACAAGTTCGACAGACAGACAGGCAGTTAACTTTTAAAGTAAAGGAGCATCTTTATTGTTGACTACATAATACAGGGGTCTGTCCGTGTACAATAATACACAATCATTGTCACATGATTTCCTGTCGTTATAAATATTATTAGTGACATGCAATCTTGTTTATCGGTACAAAACAGACAAAATCGATTCAACTAAATATTAGTGGTTTGGGATGAAAGTTGTTGATTTCGAGGGCAGCTTCGTCTGGGTGGACGGCAATGAAACAATTTAAAAAACACATCTGCATACCGGTACAGGCCATTCCCCCCATCATTATTCAACCATAGGTCTACCAACATAATATTTTCAAACTGTTTGCGAAAGGTTCTCATTATACCAGGACAACTGGCAATCCGAGCACTGCAGGTGAAACGACATAAAGTGTTGCGCTAGATTGAGTTACATCTGCAAGAAACGTGAGTTAATCTTGCTGAGTAACTTATCGTCTCACTCGGCTGTACGGCTCTTCTGATCGTGAATAGTTAGAGTTGGCGATGACAAAACTGATCGCCATGTTTGTTTCGAGAGATCGTTATACAACTACTGGTGCAAGACTACCGTGTCCTATTAAATCGTCCTGCCAGATATATTTGTTGTTCTTGTGATTTAATCACGAGTCAGTTAGTTCTTGTGAATAGGGGTATGCATCGCGGAAAAAAAGAAGTTACGGTTTTGAGTGCATGATTAGAGGAAACTTCAGGACCGTGGAAAGCCCACGAGGCCATAGAGACCGAAAACTTAAAATTACATGCCACCGCCGGGATTCGAAGACGAAAAAAGTATCTGCTCCGGGCATCTCAAAACGTAAGTGTTTCTTGTACAAAAACAAAAGGCTGGTACAACAAAGCTAATTTCAACACAGATCGTGGGTGTAATCTGACTACCTTAACAAATGACTGTATGCCCCACAAGATGGCCGCTGATCGTATAATAACAACCACAGACACTACTATTTATCTTACAGGTCTCGGGTTGTAGATCATCATCGAGACGAAGAACGTTTTTCACCCACTACCGGTAATGTCCCAATCTACTACGGCACACGAAGTTGAAACTTTGGTTTCAATGCTACAGCTGAAATAAAGAAAAACCTTTCGTGTGGACATGGCTTAACTTCGTTTATTCATTAGACAGGTTCTTACTGTAGAGTAAAGATCCGACACTGTACAATGATTGAACTGTATACATGTATATTGCAATCATAATGGTACGACGTGAGCTTTCATCTGCCGCTAAAAACACATCAGAAAGTCTAAATACATCATAACGCTTCATGTTTTACTTTATCATAATTATGAACATTTTATTGATGTTTTGTACTTCTAGGAACCTCTGAAAATGACAAATAATCAGTACAGTTTAATAATGGTTTGGGACAATTTAATAGTAAAATTTGACATAATTGTTTGGGACACATTAATAAAAAAATTGGCTATGCATCCACGATTAACAATGTTGTAATTTTAGAATTGAGTTGAAGCAATGGTTCCATTGCATTCCCCATGCTTGAAAACATATGAAAGAAGACTTCGGTAATATAATTGTACCAGATATTAAAATAGACATACAGGTATACGCCTTGTATGTTGTTGCTTTTACCACAAAACCCACAATTCTTTCACCATTCTGCCCCACTACAAGGCATATCTTTTAACGTAGTGTTGTTGGAGTGTGGGAAAATTGTGTGGGGAAAGAAGGCCGAAATTGCAAAGGATTTCGTGGAAGAACACGGCGGCTACATCGACGTGCCCTTACCTGCTAATGCCGGAGCACATGGAAAATGCTACCAGTATTTTACTGATTCAACAAAGCAACCGCCGAAGACCTATTGGAACTGTTCTGTTTTGGGGTTTGTTTTCCCCTTTTTTCTGGGTGAAACTTTTCGGCAGAGGATCTCAAAAATTTAAACGCCTAAAGACTTGAAACTTCGCATGTACGATTACGTCATCAATGAAGTAATTATGTTAGATAAACATGTCATATTTCGAGACAATCTTAAACTTAGTGTTGGGCGTCTAGATTAGACAAGAACAATAGGGGATTATGCATAAATGGAACAAAGGACCGAAGGTTATAGAATAGGGGACAAACCTAGCTGGCTACGCAACGCTGATGCCGAGAAACTTTGACGCTTGGAAAGCCGATTGTCGACCGACACCTGCGGTGGAACTCCCAAGCGGAAACGACTCAGTGCATCGACCAAAAGATACCACATCACAAATGCTTGTCATTTGGTAGTTGAACCTTTCCACGGTAACATTTTCGTGAAAATTCGTGACCACGTACGACTAAGCGACAATGAATACTGGAGCAGCCCTAAGGGTATCAACCTGAGATTGGAAGAGTGGAAGACTCTCGCGGGGATGGTACCACTCATCAGCGAGGCTGTGGAAGAGTTCGAGACTGGACAAAACGAGAAACAAGGAGAAACGTTATCGTATCGTCATGTAACCGGGCACCGAGCCAGAAACCGTCATCTAGCCGGGCACCAGCGGATGAGGGGGGATCATCGATCTGACCATCGACGACGACGGTGGTGTTCAGTTGAAATCGGCCGACAACGGCAGGGTGGAAGAAAACGGGGACAGCGGCGTAGACGACAACGCCGTAGATTATGCCATGGAGTCCGGCAATTACGTGGTTGCTGTGAACCGGAAACCATCTAATACAGTTGATGATGAACCTGGACCAGGCAGCGATGATCATGGTAAAAAATGTAGGCAATTTTTGTTTAATACAATCCATGCGGTATTTGTACCGAGTATTTTGAATGGAGTAGGTAAACTAAGTGCAAAGTATTGTTACGCTTGCAAAGTTAACCACCCATCTCAGGTACAGCACCCATGTGTGATGGATAGTATGGTCGAAGTGATGGACCAACTTGTAAAAAACGATCTCTTGGAATACAGAATGGAATGGGACACGTTCGTATTATCTAATCCCATGGCTCTATTCCCAAGTATCGGTGAACGCCATGCTTAATGTTTAATGAATATGTTGACATTTTTATGAAAGAAAATACTGACGATTCAACAGCGGCAACAACCACAGATTATTTGTGTACACGCTCTGTCATTAAGTTGACTAAACATTTTTTAAGATTGTGTGTTTATAAAGGTTGCTATCGGGTATGGGCTATTTTGTTAAAGGCTCCTTGAAATACGATTTTTATTAGTTTAAACATGAGTTTATTACTATATAAACGATATTTGATATTTTAACGGTATAAATA
>JAVCKS010027319.1:0-12838 GCA_032273685.1 Pteraster tesselatus | reverse complement strand
GTAGGAAAGTTGTAAATCGTACAGTTGATATTACTATAAAGAGCGTCTCCGCGCTATATAGGATCTTTGGTAATATCAACTGTACGAGATACAACTTTCCTACAAGCGCGCCCCCAACCCTAAGAAACGCTCTTTATATTCTACGGATGGGGTTGGGAGACAATCTACGGATGGGGTTTGGAGACATTTTACGCATAGGGTTTGGCGACCTTTTATGGATGGGGTTTGGAGACATTTTAAGGATGGGGTTTGGAGACATTTTACGGATGGGGTTTGAAGACGTTTTACGGATGGGTTTGGAGACGTTTTACGGATGGTGTTTGGAGACATTTTACGGATGGGGTTTGGGGACTTTTTACGGATGGGGTTTGGGAACATTTTACTGATGGGTTTGGGAACATTTTACGGATGGGGTTTGAAGACATTTTACGGATGGGGTTTGGGGACTTTTTACGGATGGGGTTTGGGAACATTTTACGGATGGTGTTTGAAGACATTTTACGGATGGGGTTTGGGGACTTTTTACGGATGGGGTTTGGGAACATTTTACGGATGGGTTTGGAGGCATTTTACGGATAGGGTTTGGGGACTTTTTACGGATGGGGTTTGGGAACATTTTACGGATGGTGTTTGAAGACATTTTACGGATGGGGTTTGGGGACTTTTTACGGATGGGGTTTGGGAACATTTTACTGTTGGGGTTTGGGAACATTTTACGGATGGGGTTTGAAGACATTTTACGGATGGGGTTTGGAGACAGTCTACGAATGAGGTTTGGGAACATTTTACGAATGGGGTTTGGAGACATTTTACGGATGGGGTTTGGAGACATTTTACGGATGGAATTTGGAGACATTTTACGGATGGGGTTTGGGGACTTTTTACGGATGGGGTTTGGGAACATTTCACGAATGGGGTTCGGAGACATTCTATGGATGGGGTTTGAAGACAATCTACGGATGCTATATTCTAGTATGGCGCCCTCTCTTGGTTTTCAGAATTTGAGTAGGACAAAATCGAAGCAGGTTGCAAACTTTAAACGGCCCTTTAATCTAATCGATATGGTACCGTGATGATATCTAGCGATTTAGACGTTTGAATATCTTGTTTGTACCCAGCAGATGTTTCTCATATAGCGTATACGTAAACTGAAAAAAAATACATTTATACTTTCTAGGTAGGGCCGTGCCAACGGCGCTGATCCGTCCAACAGCAGAGATGCATGTTCGCGTGTATAACTAGAGGGCTAATTCACGGGGCTTGGCTTGAGCAAATTTTAGGCCGCTTTGCGCGCGCCGCCATTTCGTGTAGAAATTTTCGCCTTATAATGAGCTACAAGATTTTAAATAACTTTGAATAAATTCACTCCAGTCATTAGAGTAGGGCGATTGGACCACAGTTTGAAACTACTCATACCAAGACGTTTTTTGGTGCGAGAGGGCGCTGTTAGATTCGACTCGAGATCACAGCGCCCTCTTGCACCAAAGAACATCTAGGTTCTCATTCGAATCGATTCCGAGGTTGCCTTCTTATCTTCTTCGTAAGTTTCTTTTCAGACGTTTTCCAGTTCTCACAACCGTACACTATTATAACAGATAATTCTACCCATACGTGCCGAAAGGTGACGCGCGCTATTGATTGCCACTATACCAAACATTAACGAAATGTACACGGTACTACTATCCTTGCTCTAGCTCTATGGTACTACCTCCAAGCATTAATTGCTCCCCACGTTGGGCCAGCCAAAATTGATTGGAAAACCAAAAACAAGATCCGAATTAGTTTGACCTGGCCGGCCCAAGGTGGCGAGTTCGTATCCGACGATCTACTGTTAATAATATTATTTCTTTCTTCTAAAAATTTATATTTTTATGCCAAAATAAACTTACCGCGAATCCATTGATGTTTTATTACCCATAATATTTTGCCAACAAATATTTTTTATTTCCAGCGTGTTTCTATTAGAAGCCATTATCCGGATAATGGCCGATAACGAATAAATTATGCCTAATAGAAACTGAACTTCTCCGCTATTATCCGGATAATGGCCGTGAGAGCTGTGACGCGTTCACGGGCAAATTTTATCCTTCTTTTAGAAGGATAATGCAGGGGAAGCTAACCGAAAACGTAAGTTATCCGGATAAAACGCGTAGATAGAAACTGCCCTTCCCTGGCATTATACGCTATTTTCTTTAACCGGATCAATTCAGTATGACATGTCAAAACGAATTAGTAGGCACATTCAATAGGGTAATTTTGTCCTGTACCGAAGCGCTTCGCAGGCTAGGGCGCCCAGGGCCGGGGGTACGTGGGGATCACGCGCCCCCAGACGGCAGCGCAGCTAGCGCGCGCTAGCAACATTGTACTTGGCAACATCGTACTTGGCATAGCGCCAGCGCGCCACGCACACAGGGCACATAGCAACGGCACCGCGTATACAGGATACCATCATAGAGTTAGATATGTTTTTCCACGAGCAATGTATCTAATTACTCTATGGATACCACGCGGTACGGTGCACGCAGATTGCCGTCACATCCGGCCGACCATTCATGATGTCAGAAAATCGCGTAAAGTGAATATTCATGATAAAGTTTCCAAGTAATTTGCATATCTTTTACCAAGCAACTAGACGCGCGCGCGTTCGTGCGAGACTATATAAAGCCAGAAAGTAAACACACGTGCATAAACTAAACAAAGCTTCTGATCTGACGAAGTCGAACCGAAACTGTTGTCATATTTTTCTCTGAGAAATAAACTTGACCACTTTTATCTATTTTGTACATACTGTTAAATGACGATGTACATTATTTTACTGTAAAGTTTAACTCGCCCGATAAATTGAAATTGGACTCTTTGACAAACTTTGCGACTTTTCATCCTGAGAAAATTCAGGATGAATTTTCTAGTGTTCCTGTTGACCATTATTGCCGTATTTATCGCTTTGCCATCTGCGATCGACGGCAAGTATGTTGAAGGAACGGTTGACACCAGCAAGGTAAATTTACTGCCGACCCGAACAGCAACCGACCGGGGCTTGCACGTCACTATTGCGACATGCGATTCCTTAGTAGTGAACCGTTGTTGTAGGTTTCTTATTAATACGTTTCTACCACAGTGTAACCAGCTTAAATTAGTAAATGTTATTCCGGCATATGCTTTCTGATTACCTTAATAGGATATGGAATTTCTTGCAAGATTCGTGTTTGAACCTGATGAACGTGGTATTATGTGGTACGAGTTCAAATATCCAGCTGTAAGTACATTACCGTAGGCCTACTTAAAGTTTGTCAATCTTTTACAAAATGCTTGTTTTATATTTCCCTTGAGAAATTAAATGAATTATACGAATTAAAACGTATCCGAGTAGTAGGCCCTACTACTAGTAGTAGTACTACTTATGTTACACCGGTTGACGTCGACTCTTACATTTTTCTACAGGATCAATGCTGCTACCAACTGCTACTGTTCAATAATGATGATAATCAATGGCCTTATATCCGAGCTAATGAAGATAAACTGGTTAGTCAACAACCACAATAATCTTTAGTTAATAAAACATTAGTTTAACAGACAGTGAACTAGTTAGTGAAGTAACTGTCCAGTTAACTAACCGGTGAACTGGTCAGTTAACTAACAAACTGACAAGTTAACTAGTTACTTATAAACTATCTGGTGGGTATCAACTATTTAGTGAGTAGTAAGTTAACTAGTAAGTTAACTAGTAAGTTAACTAGTAAGTTAACTAGTAAGTTAACTAGTAAGTTAACTAATACATTAGTCAATGCAAGCTCAAACTGAAATTGTTACTTTTCAATTTTGTAGACGTGCCAGGAAAAGAAAAACCACATACCGTCTAACTTTAATGGCATAGTGACTCTGAACACACCTTACAACTGTGTGAATACGACTGAAAATGGAAAAGAGGTAAGTGGGAGATAGTTGAATAGCTGTCCAAATAGGGTGACATAATGAGCCTGATAAACCTTAATATAACTGCTCAAACAGAACAGGGTAATAACTGAAAAAGGCAATAATATGGAAAGATCTTCTTGTGCCTTTTCCAGAAGAACAAAGCCATAACTCCAAAATCTTATTTATTGACTTCAAAATGACAATGTAATTCTACCAATTCGGGTAAACCCTTTCACTATCAATGGCAACTATACTTGACAATGCACTTGCCTTATTTCAGAACATTGGCAAGTTTACTCGATACATACACATCACTCCTGCACATTTTCAAAGTTACTTGACAAAATAGTGGTCATAAGAGCTATGCTACTTATAAAATAATTTCTTTTTAATAACAAGCACTGTGCAAAGAAAGCTTTTTAATCTTCTTTGTTGACACAAATCACCTCTTAAAACATGAACCATTCATTAAAAACTTGACATCAACCTGTCAGATGCTCGTCTGTTCTGGAAAGCGTCATTTCATCGCTACTCGTCCGCGTTGGTGGTTCATCAACGTCGCCAACTGCAACGGCATTAGCCCAACCGAAGGGATACACCTCTCCTACAAACTGAACATGACCAATGGAGAGCGCCCTCTGGACAGGCACTTCTCGGCCGATGAACGATGTGAGTATGCCCCCCCCCCACCATTTATTGTCTTTTTATAACAACCGGCTAGTAGGAAGGCCTTTGTCACAATGAGGACGAGTACAAAAGGTCTATCCAACAATAACATAAGATTGCCCTGACAAGCTGGATGTCAATGCAATTGTTTTCAATTAATTGTTTTATTTTAGAGTACGTGATGCTTGCTTGTTGCTTGTTTGCTAAGGCACTTGCTCACTCGTTTGCCTGCTTTATTACTTGCTCACTCACTCACTCAACAACCCACTCACTCACTCGCTCAACCACTCAACCACCCACCCACTCACTCGCTCGCTCGCTCAACCACCCACCCACCCACTCACTCGCTCAACCACCCACTCACTCACTCGCTCAACCACGCACCCGCCCACTCACTCACTCGCTCAACCACCCACCCACTCACCCACTCACCCACTCACTCACATATTCGGTTGCTTACTTATTTCCTCGCTTGCTCGTTCACTAGGTACATGTTATGATTGATAATTCTTGTCCCCTTCTTTGTTTCCCAATGCAGTCACCCTGCAGACCAGTTTTGCATTCTTAGTGCTGTACATTCTGGTCACACTGACTGGCTTCTACTACAAGTGTGAGTCATAAAATAAGTCACCGTCGATTTTACTTGTTAAGATATTCCTGAACCCTCCCCCCGCTATACCCACCGAACGTCTGCCCCGAGATTTCAAACCTGAGGAATGCAATTGTGATGACAAATAATCCCGAGCGCAATCGGTGGTCGCATTTACGCATATAACGAGTTGCTTTGCGGATTCCTATTCCGACACGCATCAAGCTTCAGCCGCCCCTGAAGATTAACAAAGAAATAAAGTCTCCATTAACCAATCACGGACGTAATTGTACCTCCGGATTAGGACTGAAATTTGAGATTGTAATCTAAACAGGATTAACCATGTGTGCTCTTGTACCATATCCTATTAACAGACCATCTCGCCAAGAAACGTCTGCTGCATACTACCTACCAACTCTTCTTCATCTCGGTGTGCTTCCAAGTGGTTGCTCTGACCCTACATGTGATCGCACTTGGACACTTTGCCGGAGAAGGAGTTGAGATACCGACAGTTAAGACACTCGGTAAGGAGGGTCAACGGGTGTGGTTACGAGTGTGGTTACGGGTGTGGTTACGGGTGTTTCAGGCATGGTTCAAATGTGGCTAGTTTGAACATTCAACCATATCAACATACAGTTAAAAAAAATACTACCGGGTATTCAAATCTTGAGTAATAAAAAAAAACATTAATACAAAAATACTTGGATTAATGGTACAAACTTAATAATCTTAGTCAAGGGAGAAGATTCTGAAAAAATCGGCATATATAGGTAGTTCCTAAAACTGGTGTGTACTTCTATCATTCTTTCAGGACACATTGTTTCATCAATGGGAGATGTTCTCTTTGTTTTGATGCTCATGCTGGTTGCTAAGGGATACACAATCACTCGGTGAGCTCAGTTCCTCTTCAGTGGGTGCTTCGATTAGTTTATCTCGGCCATGCAGAGTCCTCAAGGGTACCCGCCAACCCATAAAATATGCACTGTAGTTTAGACCAAGATAACTTGTACAGTCAGGAAGTCATGCAGAGGTCAGAGTCGGTAATGCCTACTTCTGAGGCGCCTATCTCTTTTTCTGTTAGTGAGGGGCCAGCTCTGCTGAACAGTCCCTGGTACTCACCCCATTCACAAGGAATGGTACTCAATTTAACTACCCCGAAAGGATGTAAGGATGAGTGGACCTCGCCGGGGTTTGAACTAGGGTCTTCGTGCTCTACTGACTGAGCTAACCCCGACAGTAATTAACGAACTATATTGAATGGCAGCCATCTTGTGGAGGCTAATCCATTGTTTCTCTGATATGAGCATGGTTGCACTAAAAGACTATCCTGCACAATGGCTTATTGCTTTTACGGTGTATTACAATGGATCTACCAATGCCTGTGGACTACCCTAAGAGATGGCCGCCATTTCAACACCAGGGCTACTATTTATTCATTCTATTTATTCTCTTCTTTTCCACGTGCAGCGGTCGTATCAGCACCAGAGGAAGCATCAAGCTGGCAATCTTCATCTGTCTTTACGCCGTGGCATTCGTCTGCCTGTACGCCTACGAACAGACAACTTACGATCCTCGCGATGTCATGTTCATCTACGACAGCGCTCCGGGAACCGGAATCATTGTGCTCAGATGCATTGGTCAGTACATTATAACACGATAACCTTTTTTGGAAATTATTCTCCATCATAACTGCCTCTAATGAATATTCGACATTTCCTAATGGAAGCTGTTCGATTCACCCTTAACCCTTTCACTACCAAATTGTTTTACGATTAAGGCTAGTGAGAACCAGTTGCGTACAATAGAAGCAACACTGACTAGTTTCCGTGCCTATTATTTTCGTCGCCATTTGGCGCCCTTGGTATGGAAAGGGTTAAGGCAACTTAAAGTTTCAGACATTCTTAATTTCATGTAAATAGAACCAACATGGCTAATACTGGTAATTATTAGCAGTTCCTACAGCTCTATCTATTCAACAGCCTCTATTGAATATGCGTCGGCCTCCAATGAATATTGAACAGACAGTTCACCAGCCAATAATGAATATTCATCACGGCCATACATTGATCTTGTTTCCTCCAGGTATGATCTGGCTGTACTGCTGCATCTTGTCTACCATCAAGCATCACAAGGGGAAGGCCAACTTCTACGCTCCGTTCCTCGTCTTCTTCACAATGTGGTTCATCTCGGAACCAATCATGATCGGCTTCGCTAAGACTTTCATTCCTCTCTACAACAGGTACAATAGCTAGGTCATAGGTTACAAATAAGGTCACCATTATGGATCATAGGTCACCACTCTAGTTCAAAGGCCACACACAGATCAGGTCACAGATCAGGTCACAGATCAAGTCACATCAAGTAACATTCAGGTCACTATTGTAGGTCGTTGACCACAGTTCAGGTCAATGACCTATGTCATAGGTCCCGGGTGATGGGTCACAGTCGAGTAACAATCGCTTGATGTGATTTTGGGTGTGACCCTCCAAATCACTTTATAGTTACAAATTGGATGTTATTTCTCTACAGTAAACTAAAGATAAGTCAGATTTTCGTTTTTGGCATTTTGCTAATTTGTGAATTCCTAAACCTTTGTCGAGCACTTTTCTCTCTAATTTTCAGAGCCAAAATCGTCTATGGAATCTACTGGAGCGTTCTGTTTGTGGGTCACATGATATTTCTGGTGATGACACGCCCGGCAATGACTAACGAACACTTCCCATTCACTATCAAATCTAATCAGGTAAGAATAATTCAAATCATTCAAATCATCCAAATCACCAAGATCACTTAAATCACATCCGATTGATCTTCACGGTACTATTACCTCCGCCACTGAAGGTGGGACAGAGGTAATGTATTTTCCAGCATTTGTTAGTGTGTTTGTTGGTGTGTTTGTTTGTGTTTGTTGGTGTGTTTGTTTGTCTTTGTGTCTGTGGACAACTTCCTGGCAACACCATGCATCACAATGTCATGAAACTTTACCAATATGACCCCTAACCCAAGGCTCCAATTTAATTTTGAAAGGTCAAAGGTCAAGGTTTGCAGTGTATTTAAAGAGAGAGCGCTGTGACTGTTTCACAGCTCATAACTTGTTTAGAATCAACACTGTGTAGCGGAGGTACTTGCAATCTACTGAGTGCCTCTCTATATAGTTGTGCATATTTCATCAGACATCTTCCGATCTGTTTGAATAGATCGGGATATTGACTCTTGATGAGGAAGATACTGAAGCGCAAATCGCCAATCCATTCCGTGGAGAGCCAACAGCCGAATCCCTAACCGACATTTTTGTCAAGACACCATCGCCGAAGATCGATATTCCGGCGGTACGCCACTCAATAAATCTGTGAAACCTCTCACACATTAATAACCTATTCAGTACCATCGACGAGCATGCTTGACAGTGTGCTTGTGTATAGGGTACTTACTAAAAATGGCTACTCCTCAATAGACGCCCATGTTTACCTAATAGCTGTTTTGATCACATGACACACAGACCAGCAGGCAAAAGACGAACCCGGATGTCTTTTTATAGATGTGTTAATGAATGGCGATTGAGTCGACCAGATATATCGTTCAGAATAAATCAACATTTTCAAGTTTATTTGAGAGTTCTGGGAAGTAAAACAAAAGTTTCCTTCAGAATGCCAGTTAGCTCGCTGTGTAGATCATATTGAGAAAATGGCGTCTGGAGTGATCTAATCGATTGTTTTTGCCTGCCAGTGTGCGGCGCATCATGTTTTGGTTCGGTCGTGAGGTACTAGGTAAATTAACATCGTGTATAGGGTAGAGACTTAATTATGACTCGATGATGATGCCTTCCCCTTGTCCTTTCACAGCCGTACGTCGTTGGTCATCGTATGTTACACCGTACCACCTCGGGGCCCAAGCTGCCTCAAATCAACAACTATGTCAACTCTCCGCCGCGCGCTGTGAACGAATTGGCCAGCTTTGATAGAACTACCGATCGTGACGACAACAAATCACCTTCTCGACCTCGGGAAGAGGAACGGGTCAGTTTATAAGAAGTCATTTTGACCACTTCAAAAAACCGATGGTGCCAAACAGGCAAATTTAGGTTTTGTGTCCCCAACTGATCTGGGTTTTCTGTGGTGATTTCAAGCGGTTTTCTTCCAACCTCTAAAATCGTAACCCCTTCAGGCTGTGATGGCCATTAACTCCATCAACTCCAGCTCCCAGTATACAAAGCGGAAATAAACAGAGAGTGAATTCAAGACCTTGTAGAATCAACCGTAAGCCTTAGCAAAATGTGATAATGTGTGTGGCCAGACCAACCTTGCCCCACAGGAAGGCCACTACTACAAGGGTCAATAATATATAATTGATAAATCGCAAACGGAGACACATTGTCATGTTAATGAAATCGTTATTTAATGCATTGCAGGCTAAGCCCAGTGGACCAGACTACTCCATGTTCCGTGTGGAGAACGATATGGTAAGTTTATAGCAGGGTGGCGAGTTAGTGATGTAAAGTCAGTGATGTGGTATTAAGTTAGCAGTGTGTGGTTAGTTAGTGATGTGGTAAGTAAGCAGTGTGGTCAGTTAGCAGTGCGGTCAGTTAGCAGTGTGGTATGTTATCTATGTGGTCAGTTATCCATGTGGTCAGTTAGCAGTGTGGTCAGTTAGCAGTGTGGTCAGTTAGCACAGTGTGGTCAGTTAGCACAGTGTGGTCAGTTATCGCTACGATCAGTTAGCAGTATTACATGTACAATTACAGATTGCCAGTACAAGCAAGTCTAAACTGCCAACTCCAAAGACTAAGAATGAATTGGCCACCTTTGAAAAGACTACCAATGGCAACGACAAGAAATCACCTCCTCAAGCACAGGAAGAGGAACAGGTAAGTTTAAAAAGTCAGGAATGGTTTATATTGATTGTCGGTTTGACCCTTTCGAATACCGACGGTGCAAAACAGGCAAATTGGGTTTTTGGGGTCCCCATCTGATCTAGGTTTCGCATGGTTACTGTCGGTGGTTTTCCTCCCATCTCTAAAACCGTAACTCCTTCAACCTATGATGGTCACCCTTGTGGTGGATCGAGGTGTAACTGCATGAACCCCAATCTCCCAGGATATACTGAGACCTTTTCTTTGTGCAGAACGATAATGGTAAGTTAGTGTTGCAGCCAGTTAGCTGTGTGGTCAGTTAGCGGTGTGGTCAGTTAGCGGTGTGGTGAGTTAGCGGTGTGGTCGGTTAGCAGCGTGGTTAGTTAGCTGTGTGCGGTCTTGTTTTTAGCAGTGCGTAGTTTAGCTGTTAGCAGATTGTGGTCTGTATAGTCTATAGCTGTTAGCAGTGTGGTCAGTTTAATAGCGGTGTGGTTAGTAATTGGCAGTCTTAGCTAAACAGTACTCCTTTACATGTTCATTCACAGATTGCCAGTACCAGCAACTCCAAACTGCCAGCTCCAAGGACTTCTTCTGCCAAGAGTTCCGCCAAGACTTCTTCCGCCAAAAAACGCTCTCGCTCGTCCAAATCCACCATGCCTGCCATCACTATAGTAACCAAGAACAAACGTAATGAGTTCATCGAGGTACCACTCGATCTGTCCGTATATGATAAGCTGACTTCAGATTGATGAAAATATCAAGGAGTTTTAGATAAATCTCATATATGGCTCTTTATAAGGTTATTGTTTGGAACACCTTGGGAGGGAATCAGATATGGGTTCGATTAACCCTAGCCGGCAGATAATTACTATTCGAAGACGACAATCTTTCATCGAGCGTTCATTTCAGCTTTCGGGAAACTCTGGTTGATTTGCAGCAACATTTTGACAATAATTAGACAAAATACCAGATGTTTGGGTTGACAAATCGTCAGCCTTCTTCACTCGATAATGATAATTTGGTTCTAGGTTCCGCCTAAGTCCCACCTTAGTAAACAACCCAATTACACATAATTTAGTTCTAGGTCAAAGTTCCACTTTAGCAAACAACCGACTAATATTTTCATTCTAGGTTAAAGTCCCATCTAGGTTCAAGTCCCACTTTAGCAAACAACCCAATAAAAATTTCATTCTAGGTTCAAGTCCCACCTTAGCAAACCACCCACTATAATTTCATTATAGGTTCAAGTCCCACCTTAGCAAACCACCCACTATAATTCCCTTCTAGGTTCAAGTCCCACCTTAGCAAACAACCCAATAATAATTTCATTCTAGGTTCAAGTCCCACCTTAGCAAACCACCCACTAATGATTCCATTCTAGGTTCAAGTCCCACCTTAGCAAACAACCCACTAATAATTTCATTCTAGGTTCAAGTCCCACCTTAGCAAACAACCCACTATAATTTCATTCTAGATTCAAGTCCCACCTCAGCAAACAGCCAATAATAATTTCGTTTGATTTAGGTTCAAGTCCCACCTTAGCAAACAACCCACTGTTAATGTCATTCTATAGGTTCAAGTCCCACCTTAGCAAACAACCCGATGATAATTTCATCCTAGGTTTAAATCCCACCTTAGCAAACAATCTGATGATAATTTCATCCTAGGTTCAAGTCCCACCTTAGCAAACAACCCACTATAATTCCATTCTAGGTTCAAGTCCCACCTTAGCAAACAACCCAATAATAATTTCATTCTAGGTTCAAGTCCCACCTTAGCAAACAACCCACTATAATTTCATTCTAGATTCAAGTCCCACCTCAGCAAACAGCCAATAATAATTTCGTTTGATTTAGGTTTAAATTCCACCTTAGCAAACAACCCACTATAATTTCATTCTAGATTCAAGTCCCACCTTAGCAAACAACCTGATGATTATTTCATTTTAGGTTCAAGTCCCACCTTAGCAAACAACTCACTATAATTGCATTCTAGGTTCAAGTCCCACCTTAGCAAACAACCTGATGATAATTCCATTCTACGTTCAAGTCCTGCCTTAGCAAACAACTCACTTTAATTTCATTCTAGGTTTAGGTCCCACTTTAGCAAACAACCCGATGATAATTTCATTCTAGGTTCAAGTCCTGCCTTAGCAAACAACTCACTATAATTTCATTATAGGTTCAAGTCCCACCTTAGCAAACAACTTACTATAATTTCATTCTAGGTTTAGGTCCCACCTTAGCAAACAACCCACTATAATTTCATTATAGGTTCAAGTCCCACCTTAGCAAACAACATGATGATAATTTCATTCTAGGTTCCAGTCCTGCCTTAGCAAACAACTCACTATAATTTCATTCTAGGTTTAGGTCCCACCTTAGCAAACAACCCGATGATAATTTCATCCTAGGTTCAAGTCCCACCTTAGCAAACAACCCACTATAATTCCCTTCTAGGTTCAAGTCCAACCTTAGCAAACAACCCACTATAATTCCCTTCTAGGTTCAAGTCCCACCTTAGCAAACAACTCACTATAATTTCATTATAGGTTCAAGTCCCACCTTAGCAAACAACCCGATGATAATTTCATCCTAGGTTCAAGTCCCACCTTAGCAAACAACCCACTATAATTCCCTTCTAGGTTCAAGTCCAACCTTAGCAAACAACCCACTATAATTCCCTTCTAGGTTCAAGTCCCACCTTAGCAAACAACTCACTATAATTTCATTATAGGTTCAAGTCCCACCTTAGCAAACAACCCGATGATAATTTCATCCTAGGTTCAAGTCCCACCTTAGCAAACAACCCACTATAAT
>JAVCKS010027308.1:0-12838 GCA_032273685.1 Pteraster tesselatus | reverse complement strand
CACCTATTATCCTTTATTATGAGTGTACAGCATGAGTCATTCCACCAGGTTGGGGCATGATTTGTGACAGTGTCCCCCTGTTAAGTCGGGATGGACTACCCCACAAGAGGGAGACTGTTTTGATGGGTCTATAGGGCTGTCGATTTATTTTATTGATAGTTTTATCAATGTCACAGCTTTGTGGCACAGATTTATAATAAATAAAATTATGACGAATTTAGTCTAAAGACAATTGTGAACATGTATGGTATAAACTTCCCTTTTTCAATTTTGACAGATCCTCTGTACTATTGGGTGCCAGTAATTGTTACCAGTTTCTAAACGTTGCCAGTAAGAACAGGCATCGTGTATACATGTACGTACAACATGTAATACTAGATGTATTTTTGTATTAAACCAGATAGTTCAATAAATATAATCTCCGCAAACTGAGGAATAGCGGTGTTCATTTCAAGTGTCAATCTATAGTTTGGACAATTATGTCTCCGCGGCGCCATTAGTGTTGGCGGGAGTCATCTGAGCTCAACATGCATGCGTAAACAGACAATTTTCTTCGAGGAAAATGTGTTTATGGAATGATTATACGTAAGCGTTGGACTTGATTGCCCGTTCCCCGAGTAATGGCATTGCAGGTGTTTAATGGTCTATAACTGTTTGGTGTATAAACATTGTGAGTAAGCTGTAGTAGAAACTGGGGTAACCTTGAGGTTAGGTAAGATACTGGCGACCCAATTCACTCCTTGTGGCCTCCTGAGTATTCGAACCCTGTACATACATCAGGGACATACAGCAGGGAAGATGATGAAAGATCCTCCATGACAACACCTACTGCCGCCCCTCACAGTCTCACCATACAAGCATGATTGTTTTCGGTTAGGAAACCACTCCTCTCTACCATCATAGACATTTACGTCATCCAACGTCAGTTTTATTATTTTGTACACAGCATTACACAACTTTAAAATAAATCCTCTAAAATAAAGTTAGGAAACCTGTTTTAAACGGCCTCTATCTTTGGTTAATAGTGAGCTATCGAAATGCCACATCAATAGACAAACCTTTTTTTATTCCCTCCTTTACAATCATCCCCTAAACATGTCAATTTTCAGACTTATTTATGTGGAATTTATAGATAAATGTAACAATCGTTTGTTTGCGAGGGCTTGGCAATGCAGCATGTCTTGTCTGTGGTATTTGTGATAGCTTTCCCCCCCCGCCCCAGGCTATTGATGTTTTCAGGTATTTGTACAGTGGTTTTTGTTGTTGTTAGAAACCGATTTAGAGTTGACCGACAACAGATATGGCGCAATCACGCTCACAGAGTTGTGGAGATAACAAACAAGTAATTGTTACAAGTACGGATGGGGAGGGGATTAAATAAGCTTCTTTTGCTATGGGGACAGGTTCCAACACAATTATAGGTTATAACAAGTTTCCTAACCTTTAGGGAGATATAATCTGCATATAATAAAATCTTTGATTATTTCCAACTACATACATTGTACTATACAAAATATATATTTATATAAACCGATATATCCGATCTTACACACACAATTACGTTAACCATGATATATAGTACATATCATTGCCCTGGCCCCCGCTAGGGATAAGTACAAAAATAAACATGTTTTTTCTCAGGGAGGCTGCCTCTTTTCCGCCCCCCCAAAAAATAGCTAAAAATAAGAAACACAATCAGTGGCTGGTCCCAGGCGGCCCTGTTTTGGCAAAACGATGTATCTTTGGAAATGTACGAAAGTACCATTACCCAACATTTTTTATGTTAAAACACAGGACAGTATTACTGCTGATTGAAAAGAGTGCCCTCAGTTACCCTACAATTGCTCAAAATTGGGAAATTTGAAGTTACATCGTTTTGCCAAAACAGGGCCGCAGGGCAGCAAGCAGACATTTGTGGGTCAACAGGGCGATTATCCCTAAACAAGACACTAAAAACATGTTTTTTTTTAACTTGGCCTAAAGCTGAATTTCAGTTATTAATGTGATAATCCACGCGTTGAAAATCAAATGAAAAAAATAGTGGAGAATGGAGGCTTGTGGAAAATTGGAGGTTTGAGAAGTGAGTTGTGGTGGATACACGACTCTTCCACGGTGATACTAGTAGGTGATACTAGATGTATCTATACGTGAAATAAACAAGAGTGCAGATGTGGACATTTTGCACAATTTAACACCATTAATATTTTCCGATTATCATAGAGATTCAAAACTGAAATGTGGAAAGTTTAAAAGTCTGCATTACACCCTAATTTTTAGGAACAATACTTTGAAATACACCATATTTCTGTCACTATTTACATATTATGTGAAAAAACATTTGAACATGTTTACATAAAAGTGTAAACCTGTTACAAATCCATTTGATTTCCTTTGGTGCTTGGCTCTAAACTAAATAAATAATTTCGCTTCTCTTTTGGTGTGATTATCAGGTAATTTGGTTATTTAGTACAAGAAAGAACAGCACAACTTATTAAACACACTTTGAAGAAGCTAAACAGCCACAAATAATTCATAAACGCCGATCATTTCATGACCAGGGAGCGGGAGAATTATTGATCAGCCAAATGGACGATACTTTGTACCATCTGTGACCAACGTACACAATCTTGACCCGCCTGTCTTTTGTTTATCCGCTAAGCCATTGAAAAGTGGAAAAGTCAAAGTCTTTTTTCTTTGGTATTCTCAGCTATGCCGGGGAAAACCAAACTCCACGGTACAAAATCTTTCTCGTCTTATTGTGTATAATTCTGTACATCCGCTAAGGCCTCCGAGTATAAAAGTTGTCTATAAAGCTTTAACAATTTCTTGCAATTTGAGCGGGTAGTTGAGCTCTACGCTCAACGAGGGCAGCATTAGCGTCTTATTGCCATCTCTGACGGGCACCAGTGATAGATGGGAGGACGGTCCGATGCTTTGACGGTTTGATTCGATGCTGAGCATTGGGAGGACGTGAAGGGGTTCGGCTATGGCGTCGATCATGTAGGGGTCGTCTCCTGTAAGGTGCTTGTTGCTACGATCCGATGGTGCTACGTGTTTCTTGGGCCTGCGGTGACCAAGAATACTGCATGGAAACTGGGCCTTTTTTTCTTCTTCTTTGGGCATTCAACTAAAAAGAGTCTTAATCTTGATGGGAGAGAGTCATTTCAAGTACAAACTTGACCCTTTAAAAACATGGTGAAAACCATGGTAATTAGTTGAATTGAATTCGTTTAAAGGGGACAAATTTTCGGGCTGAATATATTGCCTTCTTTTAGTTATAATGTGCGGATTCGTGTCACGGATTCTATGATTGCATGATTGTTTTAAACTTCATGTTCCTACTAATCGACAGGGGATTGGACTTAGCCGATTTATCTTCACGTCAGAGCGGTCTAATCTTGGTTTTAAAATCACAAGATGGCTGGCTGGTAAACTATGGACACTTTGAACAGAACGTTTTCTCGCATAGAACCGGGGGGCGCGGTTTCAAACTGACCTTCCACGTTTATTAACCGTCACAGGCTTGTGCTCGATGTTGGTAAACAGCCGTCGCATTAGGTTATGGCTGTTAGGTTGGTCGCGTAGAGTCTGCCTCGGCGCGGGCGGTCTGGGAAGTTTTGGTTTCGGCACGGCAGCAGTTTTGGTTTCGCCCTCTTGTGTTGGAAGTTTGTCCAGTCTATCCGGTTTGATCGTCAGCTCGTATTGATCGTGCCCCTCCTGATCGGAAGGGGGCGTGACTGGTCTGATTTCTATCGAGAGAAAAATACAATGCAAGATAGAGGGCAGCAACAGAGTCGATCGAATGTGTGTACTAATTAGCCTTACCCCGCTAACAATACTAGTTTTATAGCCGTATTGTCTGATCTTGCAAAACCATTTGCCAACCATGTCACAAAATGTGAGACCATGTTCCTCCAAGACTAAGATTTTTCAGACCGGCAAAATGTGGTCTTGGGACCACTCTTGCAACCTGTCCCGTGACCCTACTGCACGGTACTGGGGTAATAGGGCTAGACTCGTACGAACGTGCACCTGTTATGTCAGAGATGGACGTCAGTTGTGCTATTTTGGGCAGAACCGAGTACATGCTCCCTGGTGAAACGGCGTTGATAGAGGTTGGCTGCTGCCAGTATGATTGAGGTAGGGCCCGATCTTTCATAGGTAGGGGATCTGTCAAGAAATAAATGTTGATATAGAGCAAGCACCTTCGAAACGGAAAGATGTCCGCCGCCCGTTGGATAAGAAATCTTACCAGGAATGACGGGTATGTTTATGAGCATTTAACAACCCCTTGGGGGTCAAGGGGTCGCAAGGTGATTTGAAGATGTCACAGGATGTTGGCTGGGTTGTTATTGCATTTAAATTTCTACATTTTTTAATTACTTTTTTTTTTTTGGACAGATACTTTTACGTGTATGTGGCTGTCTTCCTAAAAAAAAATAATTGCTATTAGTCCAACAAACAAGGATGGTTTAAAACTGTATATTTAGATGTTAATCAGTGATTGTGAAAATTGAATCTATCCTAATTACACCATAACGAATATAACTGAACATAATATAGTGGAACAACAAAGGCAAGTGCATGATACTGTACGTATAGGCCTATGAGTTAATTACAAGTAGTAATAGCAATACTGTACGGAGGAAGGTCACATGCATAGCAACCGTTGCTAAGGGATCATAATATTGGCTCTATACATCTTTGCTGCATGGAGTGCACAAATCTATAAGATATATTACATGTGTGTGTCTTTGCATGTAAACATACAGTTGGAGCAACTGGTTCATAAGACCAGAGGTACACCAATGTAAATAAATACACTGGGAGTAGGCAGAACCAAGATTTGATCCCTAGAATGAGGTGCTGGGTTCTGTTTTGTTTGATTGCTTTTGATGCTGCCTTTTGATGCTGTCTTTTGATGCTGCCTGCTGCCTTTTGATGCTGCCTTTTGATGCTGCCTGCTGCCTTTTGATGCTGTCTTTTGTGTTCTGTGTTGGTTCAGGTTTTTTTTTATTGGCTTAGTTGAGGTGACTTAACAGGCTTTGTTGGGATCATGTTTTGTCATTGTTCACTTTGACTACAATTCACAAACTGTGACAAACTTGTTGATACGTTTATAAGTGGCCCAATCATTTATCCACGCCTCTACGAGTATGACTATAATATGGTTTTTGCCCTTTGTCACTGTGTCTAGCTCTGTAGCTCGCAAAATAATGACGACATAATAAAGAATTTTCGAAGTAGGAGGGAAAATCTAGTGACCCAGATTGCTATAATGGTAGAGTGCCATGAGGAGCAGTTCAGAATCCTGCTCCAACTTTGTTGAACGAATGCAGCTGTTTAAACTGATTATATTTGGTTAATAGGTAACTGCAACTGATAACGAGGATAATATTTGCCAGAATGTAGAGTCGTTCTGGGAATTTTAATGTATAACATTTTGCTTTGCTGGAACAAGTTAAGTTTGGAAAATTGTTTTCGTGGCGAAATATGTCACAAAAGGGTTTTAACATCAAGTTGTGTCGTCTTTCTTATTTGAAAGCTATATTCCGTGATAACATACATTAGGCGTCATTAAGTGTCACAACATAATGTACAAACCTGGCTTCTCAAAAAAAGCCAAGTACAAAAATCAACATGTTCAGCATTTCCGCCCAAAATCCCCCCTAGATAAATGAAAAATAAACCTGATATTCTAAAAACACAATCGACAGCTAGTCCAGGTAAACTAGCAATTATTTCTAGGTAATTATCTTTAGAAATAAAATTGACATAATTTTATCTTTAAAAATGAGCCAGCGGTCGTTTGTAATAAAAAAAAATTGGCCTAAAGCAACTAAAGATTGGACTGAGGTAATAATGCAGCATGTCCTTCTGAGCTTTTCTGGCCTCATCAAATTTGAAAATTATTTTGGAATAATCGGAAATACACACGTCACAATTAATTTAAATTTGTCCTTGTGTATCAGTAATTGTAAATGAGTCAATGTTGACACATACATGCACATAATTATTTAATGTAATAATTTAGCTAGTATAAAACATGTGCGAAATACATGTTCTCGAAGAAGACACGAAGATAAGTTAAGGATATTTACACGTTACATTTAGACTAGACTGTAATCAACTTCATAAGCTAGGGCTCTTTTGCTATTTAATAAGCCTTTTCACTATATTATGCACACCCTTTGGAGATTGTGGAATTATAAAAATCCCCTAATGCACCACCCAAAAGATGCACAGGTGTCCAGTGCCAACCAAGTTATTATTACAGAATTTCACAATATTTGAAAGAAAGGGAATGACTGGTAAAATAATATATGGACAGAAATATAATGAATGAAAATTTTAAAAGTGTAGAGTGCACCTAAACTTCAGTTGTTGGTACCTCTAATTATGTTCAACTTTGTGCATGAAATGCTGATACTATAGTGTAGGGCCTATCTTTCAACTGAATGGTTGGTAACCAATACAAGTATGGGCACTTTGTGAAAGGGCTTTTTGTGCATTTTCTCCAAATGACAGAAAGGAACCTAGTAAAATTTAATTATTATCTTACCATTTTTCACTCGGAGTCTTTGCTTAGTGGCAATCCTGCCGGGAGGCGCACAAGACACTTTGTTGTTGTTGTTGTTGTTGTCCTTGTATTTCTGTATTTCTGGTGATGACAACTGGTGGGCGTGGTCGGGCATGCCCAACTGGTGGGCGTGGTCGGGCATGCCCAACTGGTGGGTGTGGTCGGGCATGTCCAACTGGTGGGCGTGGTCGGGCATGTCCAACTGGTGGGCGTGGTCGGGCATGTCCAACTGGTGGGCCTGATCGGGCATGCCCAACTGGTGGGCGTGGTCAGGCATGCCCAACTGGTGGGCGTGGTCGGGCACGCCCAACTCCGCTGCCGCGATGACATTCCTTCGGGCTTTCTTCTTCTGTTTCCCCAAGCTGGATGCGTGGCTGCTTTTTTTAGACAGAGACCGGATCTCCTGGGCGTGGTGACTGAAGCCAGCCGGGCGGACGTAGTCGTAGCCGCTTGACGTGCTACTGCAGGGTGATGGGGGCACCGCCTCGGGATTGTAGCTATCGTCATCCTCGGACGAGCTACCACTGAGTGGTGCAGAGGGCCCTCGCTTGACCGTGGGGTTGTTAGTTGGACTTGTTGGAGGAGGCACCTTTGCCATTAATTGTTGCTTTATCAGATTAATCACGAGAACACGTTGGGCCTAAACCAACACTTAGCTGCCACAGAGCCCAGGGTTTGTTGGCCTAGCCTAGCCCTAGGCCCCTACCCTGATGTTAATTAACTTAAGTTATGTTAACAATTTCTAATTACACTCATCATTCAATAATACAACAAATTTTTCAAGGCTTTTAGTTTTAACTACACAGTAACGCCTTGGCATGGCCATAGGAATTAGCACTCAAGTGTAAATAGGCCCTATACAGGCGCTTAAAACTTGTTAAAATTGCCAAAATAGCCAGGTAGGCCCTAGTCGATGCCTACACAAAGTGCAGTGTGTAGGCCTAATTTTCAATGAAAATTTAGGGCCTAGCCCTAGCAAACTTATAAATAAATATTCGTTGATGAATGTGTTGAGCATTATTCAGGAAAATATTTCCAAGAGCTGATCCGAGTGGGTCCGAGAGGGTCCGAGTGGGTCCGAGCCGTATTTACAACGAAACCTCACGGAAACTCACGTGGGCTGCAAGTTCAACTGCAAGTTCATCAACTGCATCACAATCACATTCCACGGAGTCGGAGGTTTAGGCCTGCCCTAGGCCTATCACATCAGTATCATTCAACCTCAGAATCACACAAAAACACCATGTTCTCCAGTTGACACGCATAGCCAGAATCACTCTTATATTGAAGATATCCGTGCTACCCTGGAACAAATGTTCGTACCAAAAATAATTCCCATTTTTCACAGATTTTGTTTTGTAAAGATTCATCAACCACTGACTCGACAACGAACATGCCGCTGTACCACAGCAGCCATCTGGCGCACAAAATGCAACACAATTGTATGTTGTTACTAGGCAATTCTCGACCGCATGCATAATTATTGAGTTCAATACGATGACATAATCGAAGTATATACATGTAGCTTGAAACAGCGCCCTCTTCTTCTACGCAAAATTGTGTAAGCTGTGGAGGAACTTGGGGCAGAGACCACGTGCAGAACCGCCGATTCTCCTCCAAGCTCAATTGAGATAAACACAAATTGAGCGATAAAGATGTTTAAAACATGTTTTACCAAACCTACACTGTCTTTGATAATTATGATTGGGAAGAAATAGTCATTTGCCAATACCCCGGCCGCGAAGCTAATGTGGTTAAATAGCGCCAACTAGTCTTTGCTAAAGACGGTTACAGTTGCAAAGAATAGAAGGCGCACTTCATGATTAACAGTAGAGTTTCTTCTTTATCAGCCCAATTCCACGAGTCAGCTCAGGCGATCGCCATAGTCTGTGAGGTTATGTGATCGGTGTTGTGTGACGGAACAGGTGTTCTTTCGGCGCTGGTACAATGTACACGTACGTCTAACTTAAAAGTACGGAATATCGAAATAGGTAATTAATGTGGTAATGATTGGTGGTGTGGTGATTATACCGGGAATTTTTTTTGGGGGGGTTTATACAAACATAGGCCAGTAGGCCTAGTACTACTACTAGTAACTCCATATTGCTCATCACAAATACATACATTTGGCTAGATTAGGATTGTGTATTTTAAAAATAAGTAAAAAACATTGACATAATTTTATTGTAGTATTTGTACTACTACTAGTACGTACTAGTGCAGTATTACTGCAGTAGTTACTGTAATGGTAATACTGATACTAGTCTCGAATGAATGGCGGCTTTAACAGTGTCTTTTTACTTTTAATTTTTATTTATGTCCTCGTCTCTCAAGAAAAAATGTATTCATTAAGAATGAGGTAAGCAAAAAGCTTTGCACTCAAACTAAACTCGTTTGATATTATTTTAGATTCTACATTTAACAATTGGTTATCGATTGTAAACTAATAAAATGCTTCTACAAATTCTAACAATTCAAATTGTCATTTGCCAATACCCGCAGTTTACTGGCTTTTTACATTTATGATTATTTGGTTGTACAGGAAGGTAAAACATAATTGCTGCGTCTACTAAGTGGAAGGATTGTTCTACATAGTTGACATGTCGTCATCGAGAAGATTACGCTCCGACCGCAAATCAAAACGGGAAGAATACCTTAATAATTTCGGACAGGAAGACAGGATTGTAGTTGACCCTGGCCCCGACATGTTGGATCCGGTTGCCATCGATCTAACGGGTGACCGTGGCAACATCCTGCTGCTGCTGCTGCTGTACGTTCTACAGGGCATCCCCCTAGGGCTAGCCGGAAGCATCCCCTTGATCCTTCAGAGCAGACACGTGACGTACAGCCAACAGGCCCTGTTCAGTTTCGTCTACTGGCCGTTCAGCCTCAAACTCATCTGGGCACCGATCGTCGACTCGCTGTTCGTTCCGCGATTCGGACGGAGGAAGTCCTGGCTCGTACCGACGCAGTACCTGATTGGCCTGTTCATGCTGCTCCTGTCCAATCACGTGCCGGCGATCCTCGGTGACATCGACGACGGAAACGCATCCGGCGAGAGACAGCCGGTCAATGTCTACTCCCTGACGGTCATCTTCTTTCTTCTCAACTTCCTGGCGGCCACTCAGGACATCGCCGTTGACGGGTGGGCCCTGACGATGCTCGCTAAGCGTAACGTCGGCTTTGCGTCGACGTGTAATTCCGTCGGTCAGACGGCTGGCTACTTCCTGGGGAATGTAGTCTTTCTTGCGTTGGAATCGGCCGATTTCTGCAATAGATTTTTGAGATCGGAGCCTAAATCTCACGGGGTCGTCACTTTAGCAGGTAAACGAGGGTAATCAATTTTAGAACTCAATATTATTTCGAGGGGCATTGAATTTTTTGTTTTTAGGATTAAATTTGTGTCGATTTCTGTTCTAAAAATTACCAACCCCAAAATAAGATTGATAGAGTAAGAGTGCTACAATCCAATTGATATACAACTAAAAATGCAAAACAAAACCTTAATAATTGTCAGACAAGATTGGCCAAAAATAACTACAATATTTTGTAAAGGTTACAACATTTTGAAAACGGTTTATTTCCACCTTCACCCTTAGATTTCCTGTATTTCTGGGCCTGGGTGTTTCTGGTGACCACCACCCTGGTGGCTATCCTCAAACGTGAGAAACGTGGCCACAGCTCTGAGGACGAACTAAGCTGTGGAGTGTTCAACACATATCGTCAGCTCTATAGGCTAGTCCAACTGCCCGCCCTGAAATCGTATATCTTGTTTGCGTTAACGTATAAGGTACGCGTGCACCCGGTGTTACAGTTACGGCTAGCTGGTTACTTGCAGTCGGGCTTGACTCGAGTTTAGCAGGCCTGGTATTTCGACCACGAAGGGGCAAGGTTATTTTGTCTTGTTTGTTTGTTTGGCCAGGACAATTGGTACAGGGGCACAAATAGAATGTAGGGAGTTAATGTAACAAGAAACAGATTGGTACATGTGTAGTTTATCTTGTCTTACCAGTATCGGAAATTATTTAGACTTGGGTAAAATTTGGGATTTGCGAAAAGAGGGTAACTTTTGTCGCCCTTATTCAGATCGGCTTTGCCGCGGCTGATGCTGTCACCGGGTTAAAACTGATCGAAGAAGGTGTACCTAAGGACAAGATGGCCCTGCTAGCCGTGCCCATGGTGCCACTGCAGATAATCTTACCGTGGGTAATCAGCAAGTACACGACAGGACCCAGACCGCTAGACCTGCTGCTGAAAGCCATGCCATTCAGGTAACCTCCCGATGTTTATTGAAGATGAGAAGTGGAGGAAATGCTCGATGTTGGAGAAGATTGGGTATTTGAAGCGACTGGGGACGTGATGGGAGTAGACAGGATGAGATGGGTTGGGGAAAGATGAGAAAGACTGGGTCAGATAGAGTATGGAGATGGCTGTAGGAGGAAACAGAGGCAGGGGAAGATCAGGGATGATGCAAGGGGCAGTGGTTGAGTGGGAGGGTTGATGAGAGAGGATGCAGAAGATGGGGTTAAATAGAAGGTACTGTCATGGGATGTGACGGGGCCAACCGAACGAAAAGTACAAATATCTTAATGATCACCGGTATGAATAAATGTGCCAGCGTTCAGGTTGTAATCTCTCGGCAGCTGTCCGTGCTGGCTCGGTTGTAATTGCGACGTTCTGTTCTTCTGTTTTCCAGGCTGCTGATTGGTGGCGTAGTGTTCTCGTTCATTGTCTGGTGGACTCCATCAGTGAAATCAGCGAGCGGCGAGTTTCCAACGTACTATTACATTGTCCTGGTTATTGTGTACGCTGCATACCAGGTTAGTAGACCCAGGCTAGTGTGCCCAGGCTAGTGTGCCCAAGCTCTGTCAGGTGTACTGATTGTCAAACCCCAAGTGTCATACACCGTTAGAAAGCTCTGTTTCTAGTGAATTCAGAAATACCCAAATCATAAGTTCCTCCATGGTGGACCTCTTGTCTTCCGCAAGCCCTGTCGGGTGTACTGATTGTCAAATTGATTTTGTTTGAACCCAAGCTACCTCTGTACAGCATGTTTGTCTCCACCATGGCCTTCAATGCTCGCACAAGCGACCCCAACATCGGGGGGACGTACATGACGCTCCTCAACACAGTCCAGAACCTGGGCGGCAACTGGCCCTCTACGGTCGCGCTGTGGTGCGTCGATTCGCTGACGTGGAAATCCTGCCTGGACGCCTCTGCTAAGGACGAAGGAACGACGTCTTGCCATAGCAAAACTCAAACAAAGGTAAATCCTTTTTTCTCTCAGGAATATGCACACAGCTGTAGTAAGGTAGTACAATTCCTGTTCACCATGACTGTACAAAAACACATGCGGAACTTGGCACCTTGCCAAGTGTGCTAGATCTAACGCTAGCGCACAGTACCAATCCGTAATTCACATTTTAATAAACTCAAATACCTCGAAAAATGTCGAGATTTGGATCGCGAAAAAGGCAAAGGTGAACCTTTTTCAGAAAGACAACGTCTGGGGCGTTCTGTTCGTTTGCTGACCATGTTGACCCTGTCTACCTTGTTGACCTTGTTTCAGGAGTGCACCGATGCCGGGGGTCGCTGTGTGACGAGCATCGACGGCTATTACATCGAGATTGCCGTCTGTCTCGCCGTCGGCTTTGGCTGGTTGGCGTGGCGATCACAGAAAGTTCGCCAGCTCCAAGATCTGAAGGAAGAGGCGTGGAAGTGTCCCCTGTCCAATGACTAGCCGTGTGTGATAATATTTAGCGACTGACAATAAATACACCCAACTACAACATAACCAGATGTTGTCTATTTGAACGGTGTGTCTTCCGGCTGCACCATTACACTACAATCTACATCACTGCATACAAATTGATAAATAAAACTAGTATTGATAAGAGAGGGATACCTGTGTTTTGTTGTTAAATAGATCGCGCAATAAACAACGAACAGTTAGCATTTTCCAAGTATGGCGGACACGATAGGATGGCGCTGTTCATAAACTATTATACAAAATAAATAATAAAAACTTTTGAAAAGGTACGTTTTATATGTAATATTGGCTTGGCATACAAGCAATATTTCTCTCTGATGATACTATTCCCTTAATAATTTACTTGTACGCTTTAGGAATATATTTTGTGTTGTACAGCGCCAATAAATGTTTAAATTTATAAATGTATACATTTATAAACTGAAATAATGATGGGAAACGTAAATTGTGGTTAACATTTTTGTTCACGAGAAGTGTGCATGCTGCCC